>PVHY01009252.1:0-57409 GCA_004024945.1 Uropsilus gracilis | reverse complement strand
AAACCAAATGGTCTCACTAATGTAAGGGATATAGGGGAAAAAAATAAATAAAAAAAAAATAATAAAAGCCTTGAGGAAAATCAAAACAAGCTAAGCAACAAAATGAAATGCACAACTATGAACAGGAGGGAAAAGGGGGAAGGGAGGGGAGGGAGGGGGGGGCAAACCCTTGAGATTACAAAGTTGTGAAATATATATATAAAATAAATTAAAAAAAATCAGTGCATATCAAATTTATTGTGCATATGTATCAACTGTAGGATATTGTTAATGGGCAATCTTTAGCAGTAAATTTTAGGTTATATATTTAACCACAGAATTAAAATACCATATCTCTGAATATATATGTATATATATATATATATATATATATATATATGCTATGTTCTACTTCAGATAAATATTATTTACTCTTGGATTGAAGCATGCAGGTGATATTTCTGTAAAATTATTCAGTTAGTTTCTAACTAACTGAACTCTAATTTGTGTAAACTAACTAATCTCTAATTTGTTTACACCAGTCATTTAAGTGGAAAAACCAAAACTGTAATCCAATTATTTGCTACTTGAGTTTTGGTGAAACTGACAAAGTTGATTCCATCAAATATTTTTACATTTTCATGTGTTTACTAAGTAGTCATACTTTTAAAACTTTTTTAAAGTTTAATATAACAGAAAAGAACTAATGGTAAGGAGGGTGAAGAAATTTAATTAACATCAGTAGATTTAATGGAGTCACAAATTCCCATCATTCTAACTTGTTAATGATAGACTATTTATTAGTTTTTTGAGGCTCACAAAAGTTTGAAAAGTGAGAAAGTAAAAGTTTAGTTTTAATAATGTCAATTTTTCCTAGGCTAAATTTAGTTATTTTTGAATGGTTAAAATAAGATTGGAAGGTGGTCAGTAATTATTCAAATGGGCACTTAAGTTTTAGTTGCTATTTGGATGGTGATATTTCCATTAATATAAGAGTATTAATAGAACTGACTGAAAACTAAACCACTGTTAAAATTCTATTTTACTGCACATGAAGGTGAGATCTGTTATACATTAATATTTCCATGGTTTGTGAATAGGTGAAGAGATAAATAAGATAGAGTGATAGGTAAATATACATATACTACATCCAAAATCAATTCTGAGCATTTCATTCATGTTATAAAGAAGACATTTCTCAAAAGAAATAATAGAAGCATTAGAACCAAGTAATCTGAGTATAAATATTAATGATTTTAACTTTTAAAAGTTGAGCAGCTCATATTTGAGTACTTAAAAAGCTCTAATAACACATCTGTAAGAACAAAGATGAATATATCTTAATAAAATTACTATAATGATGGTATTCAAACAATATAGTATAAAATTGAGATTATCTAAGTGTAGACTATATCATAATTTAAAATAAATAATAAGGTCTTACACATTATTGGGGGTATTTTTATGCCTCCCTTCTTATATTTACCTGTCATTTTATATTTCTGTTGTGTTCCTTCTTTACAAGTTCCCTTGCATACTTATGGAATGGTTAATATTTATGACTATGTCAATATTTACAATAGTATTTTAAGTGCACAGACTTCTCACACTGTCTTATAAATGTGACTGGTAATGATTCATCTTATGAGTACTAAATATTAATTAGACACTACATATTAATATTAAAGAACAGTGATTTACCTGATTGTTATGTCAGTGTAAACTATTAAAGGGTTTTATTTTGTATTTATTTACTTATTTATTTATGATTGATTCCACATATGTATATTTTTAACAGCACTGTATACCCTAAGGTTCTCTCACCATTTTGTCACCCATGAGCAATCATCTTAATCTCTTGTGCACATCACTCCCCTGATTTTATCCACTCCCCTTGCTTTATGCTTAGTGCTGCTGACAATTTGTTGCTTTTAACTTTTACTTGTCCTTTGTTTGCTTTCCCTATATCTTGCATATAGGTTGGATCATCCAGGACTTCTCATTCTGAAAGGACTTATTTTGATGTCTTGCTATGTGATTTACGTTTCCTTTGTAATTCTATATCCCATAGAACTATAGAATACAAAAATGATAACAATGTTATAGTCATGAGTATGCATTTATATAAGAAATATTACTATAACTATGTATGACCTACAAAATACACTAACTCAATCATGCTTACATACTAAGTGAGCAATATAATGGTAGCCAATTAAAAACTGTGTCAGTTATCCTTCAACTCCATAGTCAGACACCTAAAAATAGTATCAATTTCAAAACTCAATAGAAATAAAATGCACTACTTTTCTAATATATGGCACTATATATAATATCTTTTAAACATTTCTATATTATAAAATTATTTTTAATTTTTTTTTCTGCAAAGACAGTCTGATTTGAATGTCCATTGAATACCAAAAAAGACAGATCTTTCCTTTGACATAGTATTTAAAATACTTATATTCTTAAACTAAGGTTTGTAAAGTGATTGCTGGCACCTAATATAATTATGAATTCTAGTCCATTAATTCTTGTTGTATAAACATTTCAATACTATTTACATGCAATATAGATACAGATCAATAAACATTGTATGCATTGTATTTCCATATGTATAATAGAGATGCTTATACATGTTACTCTTTCTATTTACAATTCAACAAAAAGAAAATAAATTAATCAATAAAAATGATCAGAATATCTAAATGGATACTTCTGCAAAAGCATATAGGTGGTCAACAGGCTCATGGAAAATGTTCACCATTACTTCTCATCAAGGAAATGCACATCAAGACAATGTAAGGATATCACACCTGTGAGAATGGTCCATATAAGAACAGAAATAAGTGTTGGAAAGGATATGGAGTGAAATGAGCCCTCATACACTGTAGATGGTCCAGCAACTATGGAATACACAATGGAAATTTTGCAAAACATTGAAAAATAGATCTACTATCCTCTTCACCAATTCTGCTCCTAGGTATCTACCTGAAGAAGGCAAAAACACTAATTTGAAGGAATAGATGCAATCTGATGTTATTCACAGCACCATTGCAATAGTCAAGTTATGAAAAGAGCTGAAGAGCTGAAGAACCCAAAGATAGATGAGTGTATTAAGAAGGTGTGGTGCCTATACATGATATAACATTAATCATTTATAAAATGTTTCTCTATCATTTTTGATGACACGTATGCAATTGGAGGAGGTATGCTAAGCAAAATAAGTCAGAAGGAAAACAGCAAATACCAGATTTTTTTTCTCTCTTGTGTGAAATGTAAAGAAACAAACAAAAGATCAGACAATTTTATAAATCTGAGTGTGGGTCTGAGGGGGAAGGTGAAGGTGGACAGCTAATTTAGGTGGGGACACAGTCAACTATGTTGGAGGACTACTGTTAACTTGGAGGTGGATGTGGTATAATATATACATCTGAAGTGTGGATCTATACTCTGTGTCATATTGCAATGATTTACACTAATGTTACTGCAACAAAAAAAGAAGTAGCACATGCTTATTAATAATTATCTTAGGTTTAAAAGCACCATGTTTATTAGTATCCATTCTATTGTCTGGTATATTTTCATTCCTTTTAAAATTCTTCTTTTAGAAGAATTAAATAACCTAGATGCCAAAAAGACTATCCAGAAGATCAACAAAACCAAAAGCTGGTTCTTTGAAAAATAAATAAAATAGACAAGCCCCTTGCAAAGCTCACAAAGGAAAGAAGAGAGAAAATTCAAATAAACAGAATCACAAATGGAAGAGGAGAAATTACATCAGACACAAAAGAAATCCAAAGGATAATAAGAGATTACTATGAACAACTATATGGAAATAAATACAACAATCTGGATGATATGAATAGATTCTGAGAAAGATTAAACTCCCCAAAATTAAAGAAGGAAGATATAGAGAATTTAAATAAACTAATCACAAGCAGTGAAATTGAAGCAGTCATCAAAACTCTATCTAAAAACAAGAGCCCAGGACCTGATGTTTTTTACAAATAAATTCTACCAGACATTCAAAGATGATATAATGCCTGCACTACTAAAGCTTTTCCAAAAAATTGAGAAAGAAAACTGCCAAACACATTCTACGAAGCAAACATCACACTCATACCAAAACCAAATAAGGACAGCACCAAGAAAGAAAACTATAGACCATAACCAAGTGGAATTTATCCCAAGGGCACAAGGATGATTCAACATCCAGAAATCAATAAACATAATACACCACATCAACAAAGAAAAAAATAAAAATCACATGATATTATCAATAGATGCAGAGAAAGCATACAACAAAGTCCAGCATCCATCCATGATAAAAGCCCTTGAAAAATTAGGGATTAAAGGTATTTACCTCAAAATAATAAAAGTCACATATGACAAACCTATGGGAAACGTCATCCTAAATGGGGAAAAACTAAAATCATTCCAGTTGAGATCTGGAACCAGGCAAGGATGCCCACTTTCCCCACTACTCTTTAACATTGTACTCTCTAACATCGATGTTCTAGCTAGGGCAATAAGGCAAGAGAAAGACATAAAAGGGATACAAAGAGGAAAAGAGGATTTAAAGCTATCATTATATGCTGATGACGTGATTCTCTATATTGATAACCCCAAAAAATCCACAGAAAGATTGCTTGAAATAATAAACCAGTTCAGTAAGGTAGCTGGGTACAAAATAAACACACAGAAGTTGGTAGCTTTCCTATATGCAAAAAGCCAAATAGAAGAAGATGAAATCAGAAAACAAAAAAAATCCCATTTACCATTGCACTGAAAAAAATTAAATACCTGGGAATAAACCTAACAAAACACGTGAAAGAACTATACAAAGACAATTTTAGACACTGCTAAAAGAGATAGAAGACATAAGGAAATGGAAAGATATTCTCTGTTCATGGATTGGAAGAATTAATATCATCAAAATGGCCATCCTACCAAAAGCAATCTACAGATTCAATGCAATCCTAATAAAATCCCAATGACATCTTTAAAGAGATAGAACAAAAATTACTGAAATTCATATGGGAAAACAGAAGACCTCGAATAACAAAAAACCTCCTGACCAGAAAATAAGAGAACGTAGGTATTACAATTACAAACATCAAATTATACTACAAAGCCATAATAATTAAAACAGCTTGGTACTGGTACAGAAACAGACAATCAGACCAATGGAACAGAATTGAGTGCCCGGAAATAAAACCACACTTATATAGTGAACTAATCTTTGACAGAGGAGTGAAAAACTTATGTTGGAACAAAGATATCCTCTTTAACAAATGGTGCTGGGAAAATTGGACATGCAAAAAAATGGACCAAGACAACTCCCTCACACCATGTACAAAAATCAACTCAAAATGGATAAAAGACTTAGAGGTCAGACCTGAAACCATAATATACATAGAGGAAAACTTGGGTAAAACCCTCCAGGAATTATAATTCAGGGATCCATTTCTGGAAACATCTACAGATGGCAAAAAATGAAAGAAAATATAAACAGATGCAGCTACATCAAGCTAAAAAGCTTCTGTACAGCAAAAGAAACAACAGAAAAAGCTAAAAGCCCAACTGAATGGGAAAAAAAATTTTGCCCTCCACAATAGTGATAAGGGTTTAATAACGAAGATCCACATGGAATTCACACAACTGAACAAAAGCAAAATAAAAAGCCCAATCAAAAAATGGGGAGAAGAACTACAAAGACACTTCTCCAAAGAGGAAACACAAATGCCCAAGAGGCACATGGAAAATTGCTTAACATCACTAACAATAAGGGAAATGAAAATCAAAACCACAATGAGATAACTTACACCAGTAAGAATGGCCCACATCCAAAGAATAGGCAACAACAAAGTGCTGGCGAGTATGTGGAGAGAAAGGAACACTCTTACACTGCTGGTGGGAATATAAACTGGTCCAACCTCTATGGAAAACTGTGTAGAGGACCCTCAAATTAATGAAAATGGAACTACCATTTGACCCAGCATGCTCTCTTGGGGATCTACCCAAAAGAGACCTCAATGTGGGTACAAAGGGACACCTGTGCGCGGATGTTTACCGCAGCCCTATTTATAATTGCAAGGACATGGAAGCAACCCAAAACAGATGACTGGATGAAAAAAATGTGGTACATATACACGATGGAATATTACTCATCAATTAAGAATGACAAATTCGACGACTTTATGACAACATGGATGTACTTAGAAGAAATCATGCTAGCGGCAACAAGTCAAAAAGAGAAAGATAGAAGTCAAATGGTTTCACTAATATGTGGGGTATAGTGAAAAAATAAACAAAATCCATGAGGAAAAGACAAAACAAGCTAAGCACCAAACTGAAGCACACAACTTTGGGCAGGAGGGAAAGTGTGGGATTGGATGGGTGGGTGGGGGGTAAATCCTTGGGATTATAATGATGTGAGATTTATATATAAATAAATTATTTAAAAAATAAGTAAAAATTAAAAATTAAAAAAAAAACAAAACAAAATTCTTCCTTTAGGTTATGTAATTGTGTGTTATATCTTTCCTCTGATGTCTCTCACATTACTTGTGCAAAAGCACAAAGTGATCATTTATAATATAGTGCATTTTTTCCTAAATGTTTTAACTTTTCATAATCAAGCGGTTTTGCTATATGTCTTCAGAGTCTATTGATACTTGTATATGATTTCATGTTTACAGAATATATTGATATGTTAACTTTGTTCTTTTTGGTGTTATTAAATTAACTATAGGAAGTACAAAATTCTAAAGAATAGAAAAGAATGAAAATGTCTTATCAAATTCTTTAGCTTAGTCAGTCTATAGAGACAATTGATTTTCTTAAAAAATAAAATCCTCTCCAGTATGAAAAAAAAAAACACTACTTTTAAATCTGATTTTAATCAGTAATATTTTTCTTGAGAAATACAAACATGAGTCTTTATTGACATTTTATTTTCTGGTATAGTAGTTAAGATTTATTTAAAAAGATCAGAATATTTGATTATTATAGTTTTGGAAGAACAGATTGTATTTTGGGAATGTAACTTAACTTAATTTTTCCTTCAATTTTTACAAACAAAAGTGCATGAAAATTTTAGTTTAATTGTACTTTTAAAAAAGTAGGAAAAGCAAGCAAAAGGTCAGGAGGAAAAGTCAGAACTAGCTAGCTAACAACCAAAGTACACAACTGGTGGTGTGGGCAAGGGAGAGAACAGTTAGGGAGAGAAGGTGGTGGGTGATCCCCGGAGAATACGAAGATGTGAAATATATATATATAAATAGAAAATAAAAATAAATAAATTGATAAAAGTATAATCATTTTGGAATTTTTTGATGATTGAGTCTTCCACTGCACAATGAGTTAACACTGTTAATTTCAATATAGTGTTATTATATAGCAACCAGAACATCTAGAGTCCTGCCTGTTATAATGTTTTTTTCTGAATGCAATGAGCATTAGACAACTAGATAGAGCTGGATATATTTTAAATAAATTCCATGGTAAACATGTTTTAAATTCTTTTGGGGTAAACTTCAAATAGCATCTTACCAATACCAGTCTACACATGTGACCTAATCTGTGTATTGATTCCCCAACCTGTCTAACACAAACATAATCATTTTGCTTTTGAAGAAACTACATGAAGTAAAGGCAGATATTAATACAGAATTTAAGTATACTATCAAAATTATATGATATGAAAGATTTTTATTTCCTTCATTATTATGTAAAAAGTCTATATTAGGCAATTATTTTATCTTTTAATGTCATGCTTTTCTTGTATAAGTAACAAAAATATTGCTTACATTTTGAGTATTCCAAGAACAATTACCTTCAATGTCTGTCTTGTAATCATAATATGCAGATGATTTCTAGGATAGGTGGCATTTTTTAATTCTTTTAAAATGTGGCATACAGTCAGCTTTCAGTGTGTCTATATATATATATATATACAATTGATATATATCTATATCTATATCTCTCTCTATATATATGCTTTGTTTCTTCACTGAGATGAAATTATCAACATATCATGTAAGAAAGTTGGTTCTCTACAATGATATGCAATATATATCACCATATGGAGAATATCTCCTTTTGTTTATTTCTAACACACATTGACATGTTTCCCCATATCAGCTATGCACATTCATTTTTGAAATACAAAAATAAATTTTATCAGTAGAAATTATGTGAGTATTGCAAATTAACCTTAATTTAAAACAAAATTTAGAACCAAATTAAAACAAAATCATATTTTGATGTGAAACAAACATCGGTTTCCATTTTTTTAACTATTTTAATTGTTCTAATGGGATTATTTGTGTACCAATATTTACTTTAATATAATGTCCCAAATTGTTAAAAGCATAAAACTAATCTGAGGTTACTTTTTAGAAATATAGACTCTTTCCCCAAATGTTAAAAACCATAAATAGCTAGTAACTTCCAAGAAGAAGAACTTCTGCCACAGCTTGTGTTTGTAATCTGTCAAAAAAAGTCCCAATAAAATATATATTAAAGAGAAGAAATGTAAAACAGAAAATAAATGAATCAGAAGTTCTTACTCTTTAAAGTCACCTGTTTGGTACTATAATTAAGTCAATATTAATTCACTGTGATTACAGAAATCACATCTTCAGTAGGTGCTAACATAGTCTATAAGAAGATGATAACATTCCTAAGAAGTATTATCAAGTTGTGTATTTCTAACACCACAATTGCTTTTTCAATCATGTGATCTCTTAAATATATAAACATTCAAATAGGCATCATAAAATAAGTAATTTATTTGGAATTTTCTACTTTATTATCCTTATACATTGCTCTCTAAATTGATATATTGGAAGGAAAAATATTGCCATTAAGTTATGGCCACTATCTTTCTCATTTTGTAGAGAATTTTAGAGCTTAACTAATAAGAATTAAATAAAGCTTAATTAATAGAGCATTACTTTGGAGAACTATGAAATATTTTTATTATAGTGAAAGAAAATGTCATCAAAACTAGTTTATATTTCTTATGGATTTTAAAAATCATATGTTCAGGTACAAAAGCATATCAACCTCTGCCCAAAATAAAATAAAGCAGATGCTTTTGAAATAATAACATGCTGTAATTCCTTCACTTATATTGTGCTATATGCAAATGTATTCATCTATCTCTCTAATCTATCATGTATTATGTATATATAACATATTTGCAATATATAAATGTTCATTTAGCTCATTATATATATAATCTCAAATGAAATATCTTTTTCTCAAATTGTACCCTAAGTGGTATGGTAATTTTAGCAAGGTGTATTTGATTCACAAAAATGTTTCTACTAGTGAGATAATAGTTTGCTGAAATGGGAATGTAAATTAAGTGCAAACTGCAGAAAATGGTGTGGAGATATCCTAAAAAGAGATTAAAAATACCACAAGATTCATCAGTAAAACTGCAAGGTATTTACCCAAAGAATATAACACTTATATGAAAAGATCTGTGCACTCCTATATTCTTAGCAGCACCACTACAATAGCTACAGAATCAACCTCAGGGCCCATTGACAGATGGCTAGATAAAGAAATTGTGAAATATGTACTCAGTGGGCTACTACTGAGGTTTCTAAAGTGATGGAATAGTGCCTTTAGGGACAAAATGGGTGGATCTTTATGTGATTATGCAAGTGAAATAAGAAAGTGAGAGACAGATACCAGATGGTTTCATTTATTTGTGGAATATATAAACACATCCTGGCAAAACAAAATAAAAATAAGTCATAGACACATCGTATGTCATGCTTTAAAATTTACATTATTCAGAAAAGAACTTAATATTGATCTATTAATGTAACATTATTCATTTATATTGATTTTATTTTTTTTATAAACGTTTTGTTTCATCAGTTATATCATGTGTCTTTTAATGTAAACCCTTGTGTGACTTATTTAAGAAAGTAAGTGACCTTTTCTCAAAAGCTAGCCTAGAATATGTATTTTAACTTTAGGTGAATTGAATCTTGATTGATCATATTTTTGTCTGTAATAGGGTACATTATAATCATTAATGTACTGAGTTAAGGTGAGATATATAGATGATACACAGTGAGTTAGAGACATATATGAAGTATTAAATAGTTGTTTCATGCTTATGCCAACATTGTCCATTATCTATCAATTGACTCTGGTGCAAAACTTCCTGATAATTTCCATGAGAATGTTTTTCAAAAATGGTTTTATGTTTTTATTGCCCTTAAACAGATTATAACCTCTTTAAGCTTTACTAAAGTAGCTTCAAAAATAAGCTAAGACAAAATTATCAAAAATTTTACTTCTTTATTGAAGAAAATGACAATTATAGCTTGATGCATGATAGTTAATGAAATTTTACCAACACTATCACTTTTGTAGTGAGTTTTCGTGACCCTTAAAGTTATGCAAGCAATTATCTATGTATCAGTAACATCTTCATATTTAGCTAATGCTTCTAGGCTATTTTGAGTATTTAAATATTTGTGTTAGTATTTATTAGAATTGGAGTACTAAACTATACTGGAATAGAAAAATGCATTTTGGTATTGTTCTTATGTTAAATTATGTCTGAATTCTTATTTTAAGTGTATGTTGCTGTAAATATTTGGTACATGAATCCCAATTAATTCTTGTCTAAATTTACTAATAAAGATATTTGTTTGGGTTATTAATTCATAACATAATATTAAAACTCAAGTATATCTCAAGGTTTATGAAAAGCTTTTTTATTGTTGAATATGTGTAAGTTGCAATAATGATATCTGAACTATTAATCATGTTTAAATTTATTGAGTATTAATATTACTTTCAGAATACTTAATAATCAGACAATGTTCTTGGCAAAATAAATTTGTTAAAAATATTCTACTTTGTATTTTAGAAAAATGTATTTTAAATGTTACACATAAATAATATAGCCATTCATCATCTAACAGTTACAATATTTAGTAAGAAATTTTATCTTAGTCAGTTATTCAAATCAACTTCAGTATCTCAATGGACAAGAGGTGTGTTTACTTTGATCTTGCAAAAAATCTTGAATAGTATGGTTACTTCAAAATAACAATAAACATTTAAACTTTAAGAGGCAATATGATTTAGAGATATGATTTGGAGATAAGTTAGAGATGATTTAGAGATAAGTATGATTTAGAGATAAATAATTGCACATTATTTTATGCAAGAAAATTCCAAAAGTTATAATGAATGTATTAATTTTTTCTTTTTTTTAATTTTTAAATTTTATTTTTGGATTTTTTACAATACAATGCTGATCCCCAAGGAAATACCCCATCAAACCACATCCTCCTGATCATTTTGCCTCCTTTCTTTTTGTTGTTTGTCCATGTTTAGCCCTTTAGTCTTTTTTTTTCTGGATCCATTTCCTCATCCTTGGTGAGGACGCGATTTCCCAGCACTTGGTAGAGCGTCCTTTTTAATTTTCCTGTACTGCTTTTGCCTTCATAGACCGATTAGAGCACCTTTGGCTTATATGATTGTTTTTTGTTTCTTGGTGGTTGTCATCTCCACAGTTTCTGCAACATTTTGTTGCTGCTTCAGTCATGCATCGGGTCTTTGGCTTTGGGGCAAATATATTAATTTCTTTGTTCACATACAATAGTACATATATTGCCGTACAGAGCAAAATGGTTCCCTTTTTTGATAGTTTCATGTGATGGATCTTTGTCTTCTCTTAGAATAAGTTTTGAAAATATTTTTTCTCTCATTGTTATGATGTCTTTTGTTTTATTTCTCCTGTACCTCTCTATCCTGAGAAATAAGTCTGAAATTATGACATTTATATTTTCATGACCTTTCCAGTTACTAATTAGAAAGAGTTGTCATTACTAATGGCTAGGCCACACTGAAATTGTAGTATTAAAAATAGACACTTTATTACTTCTCTGTCTAAAGCACTTTTTCCTTTTCACTGTATTTAAAAATTCTATATTTCAGTATATTTAAAAATTCTATATTTATATTTTATAACAGTTGATTGTTCATTCTAATAATAAATTGTATATTATTTATGAGAGAGGTCTATGAATTAAAAAATCATTTGAGGAGTAGATGGTTGTAGAATTCTATTTAGAAAATTAATATTACCTAAAGTATTTTTAGAAGTAAACTTTGCTATTTATCCTAGATCAAGCATGATCTCACAATATTTTGAAGGAAGTCACTTAATATCCATGCCTGAATTTATCTGGAAGGTGATGATAATGCTTTCTAATAACCCATGTTCTAATTGTTATAAATGAAATTTTAGTTGTGAAAATAACTGTAATATAGAAAATGTATCTTAACAGTTATAAGAATACTTCTTTTGAGTCATCATGTTAGCATCTGTTGAGTTGGAATTTTATCCATTACTTTTTTCATATCAGAAGAGTTACCTATTATGTTAAAAACAAAGTCTTCTCTGTTTTATATATCTTATAAGTGATTCCATGAGAAAAAATGTGTAATTTTAATAGAAAACTGTTTTCCTATCACAGGGAATGAATCCAATAAATCTATGTAGTCTCTGAAAAATGTTGAGTTCAACAATATATTGTCATTAGGAGAAGCAAGAATCTGGCATTTAACATTAGTGTTATCTGACTTTAGAAAAGGCATATCGCAGGTGAAAGATTCGATGGGCTATTAGTTCTCAACCTTATCTTTCTCAATCATCACATACTTTACAAGATAAAGCTGAAAATATATGCAATAAGTTATAATTTTCATTTACTTGGGAATGAGGGAATAAGTGAAAATATTTACTGTGTTTAACTTTATTAAACTCTCTTTTTAGCTTTCACTCCTGGACTAAAGAAAGGTATAGTAGAAATCAACACAAGCCATAACCATGGTGCATGTTTCACTTTAAAATCAATTGATTTGTTTGTTTGAATCACTTTTGGCCTTTAACATCTCATAAACATTATAGTTTCAACTGCTTTAGGTATATTTTTATTATGTTTAAAACAAATTGCTATGTAGGAAACAGATCAATTAGATGTTTTTTCCAAGTTATACATAACCAATCTTTACATACCAAAATTAGCAAGATCCCATAGTCATTTACTTGACTTACAGAAGATGCTTCCAAGTTACATATGGATTTAAGTATTAATTCATCTCCTCTGATAATGTACACACATTCAACATTTAGTCTGAGAAGGCATTAAATTATTTCTCTGTATTTGTATTCAGATTTGGTCTTTATATTATATATGTTGCATACATGTCTAGCAAAATAATGTAAATATGACAGAAACATCCTTTAAAATGAAATCAGTTATATATATATATAATTGTAGTGTGCTGATAATGTTTTAAAATGTTGAAGGATATTTTGAATTTCCAAATATAATTTCACTGTATATATTCAGTCATTTTTATTACCCACTTCACATTTGGGGGATGGATCTGTCATATTTTTCTATTTCTATTTAAAACAGTGTATTTTGTTTCATGTACTTGTATTTTGAACTGTAAATTACAATCCACACTCATTGTGACCAAGTTGAAATAGTGCTCAAATAAATCTTCCTGAAATAAGTCATACAAATCTAGTTTTTATGAAAACTATCTCATCATTTTTAATATTAATATATCATCATTATTAACAGAATACTTTATTTCCATTTTAGAGTTTAAATGCTTTTTTATTTTTTATATTGCATTGGAGTATTTCTTTTATAATCTTTATAATTAGTTACAGTTTTTGACTGTCATCTGAATAGTGGAATTTTAAGTCTAGACTCCCCCATAAAAGTCTTGCATATCAATATTTATATGGGTAACTCAGGTTAAAGTAAATATATTTGAAAGTGTTTTTCAATTTGTCTCTTTTTCATTAGTATTAGTATTCATGTCATTAGTATTAGTATTTTCATTAGTATTTAGTGTTTCACTGATTAGATACAGTTCAGGGAAAACTTAGGAAAATATATTTGTGATTGAAATTCAAGTAAAGTTGCTTTGATCATAATCATTCCAATATATAGTAAAAAGTATATTTGCATGTGAATCACCCCTTGACTCCTAATGATAGTGCTACACCTAAGTCATTTAAACTCAAATTTCTATTTTTTTCCTTCATTAAAGTAATCTTGGTAGTAATTCTTATGCTTAAGCCACATAATGAAGTATGCTGCTAAAACATGATAACATAACATTTTATTGTGTACTATGCTGTAGACACTGTCCTTCATAATCTAGACGTATTCTTATTTCACTATATATAGCACCTTTATGTGTAAGTTCTATTGTTTTCTCCATATTTTGCTGAAGTGGAAATTTAGACAAAGAAAAGTGAAATTATATAGGAATTCATTTGACAATTTCTATTTATTGTTTTATTTATTATTAGATTTATTATTAGAATTTATTATCAGATGAGTAATGATCATTGCAATTTAACTCCTTCCTTTATTGTTGCTAAAACTCACCATATTTGTTCAGCATATGCATAATATAGCAGGGTTCTGACTACAAGTTGCAATGAAATGCCATGGTAAATTTGTTTATATTTTATCATCATTTCATACCACATTTTATATATTTACAGAATCAACACATTTGAGTAGATTTGCTAATGTTTGCCTCACAAATTAGAATTCCATAGGTATACTTCATATAATTAAATGCTAGCACATAGACTGAAAAAGTCTCTATTATCTTAAATTTATGAAAGCAGAACTATTAATTTTCACTTAATTCCATCATGCTAATTATTCTCATATTTTCAGACTAAAGAGTGAAGTCAACATATAAATCAACATATAGTTATGGCACTTTTTACATTACTTCTAGTAGACTCTAGACTATGATAGAATAATATCTTAGAAAGGGATGATGTCTAATGTCTCCTTTGGATATTTTACTATCAAAATATGCCTTCTTCAGATAATATGAAATACATTCACTCTGCCATATTTATTATTTTTATCATTGACATATGGAGCTAAAATAAATGTTATATCAAAATTGTATTGGTTTTTAATGGGTTTTGCTTGCTAATTTTTTAATATAGAAAAAAGATTGTTTTTTAATTTATTCTATAAAGTGTTTGAACACTTTTTATTATTTTTCTTTATTTTCTGCAACTGTGTTTTCAAATGCACTAATACACTCTACTACTGGCATTTGCCTACCATTCAGACCTTTTGAGTGGTATTTTTTAAAATTCAGTTTTAGTATTTTATGTATTATTCAATTTAATTTGTAGCATTCTCTCATTTTTCCTATGTTCATTGAGTACCTGTTTGCACCATCCTTTTTTTTGTAATTTTTTTAATTAGATAAATATAGTTCTAGCTGTTATCTTAGATTCCTTATCAGGCAGATCCTACAGTTTTTATGTATTGAGAATTCTCTTTGAGACTTTGCTCCAACATTTGTGGTTCTGTCTCTCATTTTTAGTTTATATGGGTCATACTAGGTAACTTACTTTTCTTTTGTTTTTAAACTGACTTTATACCTCTGCTACAAAAAGCTGAATATAATCCTCAGTCTTTTACTCAGTATCTCTATGTGTTTTGTCTCATAGACCAAAATATCTACCACTGTTCAAATGACTGTTGTACTGGTGTCAATAAAGGGCAAAAGGCAGGACTCAGAGCAGTAGGACATTAAAATTTTACCTCCATTGAGCATTGAGAGTCCCAGCTTCCCAAAATGTCATAGATACTATGTTTTCTATTGGGGCTTTTTAATCACCCCCTTCCTTGGACCAATTCCCCAACCTAAATGTCTCTAGCAATCTGCCAAACTCAACCTCTAGATTGTGATTAAAGGTGTAGCATAGTGTGTGGACAGGTTCACAAGCTGGACATTGCTTTCTTTGCTATTTAAGTACCATCTTATGCTGTGTGTGCTTATTCAAACTGTTAAGATACAGGTGCTTCAAACCCTGTTCAGTAATAATAGGCCATTTAGTAGTTATTCCACTTTGGTCTTTGGTAAGAGTAAGGCATACATTTCTCATGAAACAACCACAACCTCCAAATAACCTATTCTGCAAGGAAATACATGAGATCTGGGGTGGTCCTCCCCACCAGTTTCACCTACTACTATTTTCATTTGGAAGTGACTCTCATCACTCATTACCCTTTTATCTGTAGTTCTCCAGTGGCTCATGTTCTGTCCTACATGTTTACTCTATGTACCCCCTTCTCCAGTATTATGCCCGGGTTTTAAAGTCCCATTAAATTAATAGCAAAATAGAGAGGTGCTACCCTCTCATAGGTGACACTTCCCCAGTGCCAATGCAAACTCAGTTTCATTAAGGATTTTCCTACCTCTTGTCATTGTGTTTTCACTCTTGATGAATAAAAGTAGACATCTGGTCATTCCAGTCATTGTATTTATATTGGTGTAGTTTGGTTACAAAATGTGGAAAAGTGAGACTCAGTCTTCACTCTCATGCCATCTTGAGGGACTCTGTTAATTATAATTAGGACACTGTTAAGATATTTCATTTTTCTATACAACAATATAGCACTTAAAACTTTTCATCTCTTCTGTCTGGCACTTTGCTATATGATTTGAATAATTCCATATTCCAAATTCATGAATTTAGTATTTTTAAAGTGTGTAGTAGTAGATATAAGACATTTAGCATAGAGCTATATGATGTTAGTTGTTAATTTACATTCTACCAACCACATATATGTGCTAGATATATAGAAACTCTTACTTAAGATTATTAGCAATGTTTGATAGTTAATGTTATTTTCTCTTTGTCATAGGGATGTCACTTAATTCCTTCACATCTCCAGAATTAAAGTAGTGCACTCATAGTTAACATTCAGTCAACTTTACTACAGACTAATTTCCAATTCTACTATACCTTCTCCAAAAGATATGATAAATGATAGCATGCATATAATTCAATCATTTATAATATCATTCATACAATATGTACATGAATATGCAATGATTTCATATAATTTTATCATTTTGAAATTAAGAACCTCTGGATTATATCTTATATTGCACAGATTAAGTGCTATATTTGAATAACTGGAACTGTATATATGAAATGTTAAAATATGGTTCATGCTGACATTTTATAATTGTCTTTAGTTTGAGAAACAAATTGACTTATTTTTACTTTTTCTATTTTATGGTTTCCTCTAAATTCATATGCCAAGTATCTCTGGAAATTATGAGTCAGAGTTAGAAGAGTAGGTTAGAAGGCTGTATTACATTAACCCACAAAAAAGTAGGTGTCAACATGGAACATGATTGTTCTTAGTTGAAAATAGTATCATGGTTCTTTGGATGCATAATGAGAGTATGTGAAACAAATATCTTTTAGTAATGACTAGAATCTATGGGTATGTGAGAAAAAGGGAGGAGTGAGCATATGGTTGGATAATTGATACTATAGTTAGATGTACTTTTTTGTCATTAAAAATGATCCCTAATATTAAAATATGTATTTCATGTTTTTTTATAAATGACTTTGTGAGTGATTTCATAAGAACCTCAACTATAGGTGATTTAGAGTGTTAAATGCTATTTACACTTTATGGCTACATTTTGCATAATTAAGTAGAAATAAATATTCTATTTTATTGTAACATGAAATGAATAGAGAGATGAATACATTATTTATTTGTTAATTCCTCTGTTATATGATACCAAAGAATACCCCTGAAATTTGTGTTTTATTTTGAAAATAACATAGATGGAGAAATGATGTTTTTAGCATACAAAATTTTCATTCCTTATGATGTTAACTTCGTTTAGTGTTTAGAAGAAGTTAAAGTTCCCCCATTCTTTTAGTGCTATTTTTGTGATTTTTTCTCAGGGTGATATGGAATCTCAAAATTCTATTTAGAATGCCTTCAAGAACCTAAGAAGGAAAAGTTTCTCTTTGCTTTTTGGGAAAATAATATCTCTAATTACTAATTTTGTAAATGATCAACCCTTAATAATGTTTGTTTTCAATTATACCACTATATAAGCCATTATATATTTGAAAATTATTCCATTAATATATCAATTATGTCAAGAAAATTAACATCTAGATATTTTCATGACTTTAAGTGACAGTCAGTAAGTAACTTTGTCTAGCTCCAGTTATTCTTGTAAAAAGCCAATAGGTATAAGAGGTAAAATCTAAGAAACTTGCAATTAGTTGGAACTTCAAAATTCTTACTGCAACGCCCTTTGTCCTGTGTACACAGAGTTGCTATCCATGGGGAATTTCTCCTAGGGTCTCTTGGATACCAAAATCTGTGCATGTTCAAGTCTCATGTAGAATGACATAGTATTTATATGTAATTTTTGCATATCCCCCCACTTTTAGTTCTCTCTAGTTTATTTGTAATGCCTAAGATCAAGTAAATGTTTTATAGTTGTATTACTGTATTAATTAGAAAATTATGAGAAGTTAAAAAATCTTTTCATATTTAGTGGAGATAAAAATATCAGGTCTAATTATTTTCTATCCCACTTCATGGAATCTGCCATTGGTTGAATCTCCACGTGTTTGATTCTGGAATGCCAACTGTATACACATCAGATAAGTTGAAATCACTAACCTCAAAAACAGCAATTATGTAATTTATTTTCTTAAAATAATCTTCTCTATAAGAGAAATGATTGATTTGTATCAGGTTTTTTTATACATTTAAGCAATATTTTGCATTTGACATGCTGCCTAGAAATAAAGCTTCTATTTCAATGTAAGGTTGTTTTCATTTTATCTAAATTCTTATAGAGAATTTGAATGGCTTAGGAAGTAATGAAATTCAATGTAGTGTATAAGGAGCATGGTTCAGTGGAAAGAATACTGTTACAGACTTCATAGATCACAGTCTTGTGCAAAAGTAAGAAAATATGAGCAGTTTACTATAGAACTGAAGATTTTAGGGGACAAAGGTGAGGGGAGAGAATAAATTGAGGAGGGAGCAAAATGTACTATGATAGTAGACTGCAGATTTGTTGATGGTGGGTGTACTGCTGTAATACTACCGGAAGGGGGATTCTATACTCTCAAAACACAATGCATGTAAACCAACATGACCTCAATAAGATAAAAAAAAATTCTAAATCAAAAGGCATCATAAACAAACAATGACTCAGGCCCTTCGTTTTGTTTCTTTATATTCCACGAGTCACATACTCCAGTAATTTTCTTTTTCCTTCTCACTTATTTTTTTACTATAATCTTTTCTAGTGCCATTGATATTGTTGCAAAAGGCAAGAGTTCAACTTTTTTTTAATAGATGGATAATATTCCATCGTGTATATATACCACGTCTTCCAAACCCACTCATATGTCTTTGGGCACTTTGGTTGCTTCCATCGTAGCCTCACTATTGTAAATAATGCTATATGACATAAAAATGCATATAATTCTTTGATTTAATGTTTTGTGTTTGTCTTTTGCATTTTTTGAGTACCACCTAAGAGTGGAATTGCTGATTTGTAAATTCATTTTTATTTTTTAATTAATTTATTGCATATAATTAATTTATTATATATAATATATGATACATATATAATTAATTTGTTATATGTATTACATCATTGCATTCCCTGGAGTTCTCTTTCCACCTTATTACCTAATATTTTGAGTAATCTGTACATTGCTTTCCATAGGATTCAATAAAAGTAAAAACATGACAAGCCCCCAAAATCTGACTATAGTATTGAGATTATCAAGCAGAAATGGGAGGAAAAGGGGCAAATTGGGTGAGTAACTCAGTAGACTATGGTGCAGGACTATTTGGGCTTTGACAATGGATGTAGTCTGGTAAAATATACCTAAAGGACATGATCCTATATATATATATATATATATATATATATATATATATATATATATATATATATGGCATATATATATATGGCATATATATCATATATATCATATATTTTCATTTATTCTGTATTGTTTTAAAGTAAATTTACTTTATTTCAATGTTTACCAAGGTAAAGTTGGTGTAAATCATTGTAAACACTGGTTATAAGCCAATGTTACCTCAATAAAATAAGTTCAGTATATAAAAAATATAAGGAATTAGGGTTAATTATTTTAAAAATATTAATCTTTTGTTACACAAATTTTTACTGCACCCAGATACAATTTTTTTTATATAATGTCTTTTGTTTCTTTTGTTTTGTGTGTACTGAATGGTGATAATTTTCCTTAAGATGAGAGATACTGAGTCTTTGGTGACTCAGGAATTATGTTGGGAAGTTTTATCTTTATTTATGTATAGGTACTTTTGAAGCGATGCCCAATCAGTATTTCAGAGGGTCAGCAACTTCAGTAAAGGTGATAAATCTCAGTTTTAATTGTTAGGTATAATATTGTGCAATTTATATACATTTTTTCTCATTTAATATAAAGTTCAATTTTGGACAACCAAACTTCTAAGATATTAAAATTCAAAATCCTGTATGTGTTGTGTTGATACTTAATAAATACCTATATGTTTATCTATATTATACATGAGAGAAGTTCCATACGTTTTCATAAATTAGTACTTAAAAAGATATTACAATGTTAAATCAAAGGGTAATATAAGAGGTAGCAAAAAGTGCTAGATAAGAAGAGGGGCAGGAGGTAGGAATGCAAACTGGTCCAACCACTATGGAAAACTGTGTGGAGGATCCTCAAACTACCGAAAATGGCATACTTTTTGATCCAGTAATTCTACTTCTGGGAATCTACCAAAAGAATAAAAAAACACTAAAAGGAAACCTTCATCCCTATGTTTATTGCAGTGCTGTTTACAATAACCAGGATATGGAAACAACCTAAATGTCTCAAAACAGATTAATGAATCAAAAAGTTGTGGTATATTTACATGATAGTATATTATTCAGCAGAAAAAAAAGACACAGAAAAAGTTAAAACTAACAGACTGACAGCAGAATTAAAGCATACAGTTAGGGAAGGGATGGGAGAACAAAATCAGGGGAGGGTGGAGCATAAAGGATCAAAATGAGAGTTCACAGGAGATGTGGGAAAACTTTGGAGTACAATGATGTAAGGAAAAGAAATACATATATATTATATATTATATAATATATATATATATATAATCAAAAAAGAAAGTGAAAAGAAAAGCTAAAAAAAAAAAAAGAGGAGTAAGAGGCAAGGGTGTGATGGCCCTGTATTGTGGGCCAAATGTTAGTCTCTGGCATGCTATTTCCCCAAGCTGTTCAACAGGTAGAGACCCTTTAGTGAGCTATATTTAATATAAAAGACCATAGATGTCAGTGTTTCAGGGGTAACAAATCTGGTGCCCCCTCTATAGCTACACAGAGCTTTTTGTTTCTCTATCAATAGATAAACTCTCTAAAACTCAATTCTCATGGTTCATGTCCTCAGTTTTCATAACATGAGAACTCACTGACATCTTGCAACACTGTTAAAACTATAATATTGGCAGAATGCTTTTGATATGATACATGTGTTTTAAATATATGTATGTGTGTATATGTGTGTACACATTAGTTGTTCCTTCTATTATATGGATGCAGAATTATAAAGGTTAAGACTCATGGACATATAATGCAAAGTTACTAAAAAAAATGAACTGAAAAAAACTTATAAAAATAAAAAAAAAATCAAGTGACTCTCATATAACCCATGTTAAATTATCTGTATATGTATATGGCTGTATTCACATTTTAGAAGAAAATATAAAGAAATCTCCAACTCCAATTACATCATAACTTACAATACATTTTTCTCATTCCTTCCCATCTCAACTTTTCTCTGCGTAATGGTTTTGTTTGTGCAAATATATGAATATGAATAAATAAACTTACAAAATTATTGCTTACATAATTAAATGTGCAAATTGAGAATATTTTTGGCATGTTTCTTTAAGCAGTGGTATGATCACATCCTATAAAAAAGTATTTGAATATATCCTCAGAGAGATAGTATGTCATAGTTTCCCAAATGTCATATAACCTTGTGAAAAGTTTAAGGGGAACCCACTGTCATTGGCTCATTTTTGCATTACATATACAGTCTAATGGTCAAGAAGTTACTGAGTCCACAGCTAAGTTATACGTTATATCTTGCTGTGGGTCAGCCATTCCAAAAGTTTTTGGATAGTGGTGTGGCACAAATAGTATTGAGAATATAAGGATATAGTAAAGATATAAGCTGTAGTCAGACATTATCCTTGACAAATTTTATGTTTCAAAAAATTGCGAAGCTTCACTTCAGTTGCATTTATGTGCTTTGCATACTCAACATGCCTAATATCTCTTCAGGGCTCCAGATTGTTAACAGAGTAGTATTCTACAGACAGTGTTCTACAGATATATATATATATATATATATATATATATATATATATATATGTATGTATGTATAGATGTAGTTAATACATGTAAAAATGTTTATGTATAAGCAAAATCTATATCCACAAATTATATATATATATATATATAAATGCTATAATATAATGTGAAGCCTCCAAGGTTCTTATTTCATATTATACAATGTTTTTCTTTGCAAGGCTTTAGTAACATGACATAGTTTTTCAACTCCAGGAAATGTGTTTTCTATATTTTTTACTTGAACTTAGAAGGTACAATTACCTAATTTGGTTTATATATTAAACATTTTGAAAAGGATGTAAGGAATAAAAAAATTCAGAAATAATATTTTCCATTTTTTCATCCTTATACAATTATGGTCAGGGAGAACCATTAAATTATGTTAATAGTGATAGCATCAGGTGATTTCTGTTTTTCTTTTCTCTTCAAGTTACCATGCACAAATTTAAGAGCTGGGTTTCACTTTGTTTCTCTAATGTCCAATATAATTACTACTAACAATGTAACTGCTATGTTCTTGGAATGTGTCTAGCTAAACCTGTATGTTCTGTAAGTGTAAAATAACATGGTTTTAAAGGCTTGGTAGTAAAAAATAATGCACACTATTCCATGAGTACTCTTTATATTGATTACTTGTTGAAATAACAATATTTTGGATACATCATGTTAGGGAAAATGTAATTATAGTAAAACTAATTTTTCATGTTTATTTACTGGAGATATAGGATGATTTTAAATTACTTATGTTGCTTATATCTGTGTTGCTATTGAGGAATAACATAGGTTACTTAAGACTTACTCATAAGAATCAGGACACAACATAAACTTAGTCCAGGAAGGTACAAGACCTTCCTGAGATTCATATAGTGCTGCACTTAGAGAAGAAAGGTGCTTTTTGAACTTTTATCTCAGATATTTGTCTATTGAATTTACTGACTTTCCTCTATCTCACCACCATTTTTCAATAAATGAGCAAGCAAGCTGCCTTTGGTAAATAATAATGCATATTTAAAACAACTGCAAAAATAAAACAAAGGTTTTACTGTATATTACCAGTTCTTCACAAATAATACTCATAGTAATATTTAGTTATAATTATAAACTGAGTGTCTGAAGACTATGTTAGAATTTTATTTCCTATAATTTTATTCTACATTTGTCTACTATAGAGCTTCTCAGTGTTCAACCCTTTTTATTAGAAGTCAATCCTGGCATTTCTTGACAAAGTTAGAAGAGCAAAATCAAAATGCAAATAACATCCCTAAATGTTACAGAGCAGGGTGAGGAACACCCGAGGATACCCAAACCTATCTGCTCTAAAGGGATTTAACCATGTACCACATTAAGACCAGGTATACTCTATACCTTCATAAGACCTTCAATGGAAAAGAGCTTTAATACAATTAGTGTACTGTAGAGAAAATAGAAATTCTATATTTAAAATAGTTTCCAAATCAAGTACTTGGAGTTACCCATCCCTTCTTGGATAAATGCCTAGCCAAACAGGATTGACCCAAAGTAGGAGCACTGAGGTCTGAAATCTTGCTACAAGTTGAAGGCACCTACTTGTGGGAACCCATACGAAAAGGGCAGAAGGGACCAGGCAGTCTGGACAGAAAAGAGCAAAATCAGAATCAAGTTAAGGGCTTCCATTGTCAGTCTTCTCGAAGGTCTCAGACCCACCTTTCTATCTCTTTCAAATGCTTCCTTTCATATTCCCCAATTCCTGGGCACAAAACCAAAGCTGAGAAGCAAACACAGCTTCTTCATATGTCTCTGCTCCATGTGCTTCCTTAAGGCCTCCTTTTTAATCTTCCTTCATTCTCCCAGTCTTCCCTAGCTTCTCTTCCGTACCCAGCTCCTCCTTTCCTTAGTCTAGGTCAGGGAACCTGGAACCTCTCCTTCTCCTGGTTGTTACCCTGTTACAAAACTATGGAAGAACTACAACACAGGTATCAAATCCTGGTAGTACTGCCCCCCACAAAAATATCACAAGTGGGATCCCACCAAATTGAAGGTTCTAGACTGCATTTCTGGTGTCTCCAGAGGGCTTTATTCATCAAATAGAGTGCTTTCCAAAACAGACCTTCCTCAGTACAAAGAAGAGTCTTAAAACTTGTCTTCTACCAACAATCAAACAAATCCCAAAAGTTAGATTTGTTCTCCATCTGTTGACATATTCCTCTGAGGTCTCAAAGTGTCATGTGTTAGAGTTTTTGTCTGTCGGTTTTGTTGCTTTATATTTTCCTATTTTAAAATGTATCTGTATTAATCACTCAGAGAGCTTAACTTTCTTTTTATTGTTAGTAGTGTTTTGGTTTTGTTTGATTTTGCTATTGTTGGCCTTTGATGATTTCTATGAGTGCAGAAATCTTGCAGTTCCTAAATCACACTGTGGGGAGAGAGCAGGCGTAGTCTCACAGCTGGTGCCAATGAGCTATTGAGGAGCCATCTGGAATTCCTGAACCAAACCTCTGTAGTCTGTATGCTGTCAGTTTGCTTCAAAAAGTCAGTTCCAGTCCTTAGGGGTAGATGAAGTGAGTGCAGTCTAATGCATAGTCTTTGATCTACTTGCATGGGGATCCAATCTGTGGATTCCTTACCTCTTCTGCACATTTCTGTCATTCAAGGCTGTGTTCCACAATTACATGTAGCTTTCCCTTCCCCTGGGGATCCTTGTTAAGTTGGCAGCCAGATTATGTATCCCTAGCTCCAGATCATTCATGCATTTCTTTTCACCCAGCTCACATTTAATGAAATTTGATTCTCATTTGGATAACCTCTGTCACATCCATATTGATCTCTGATGTTGACAGGGCATTCCAGTTTGATCCCAATCCTCAGGATTCTCTGACTGTGGTGTCCCTTTAGTTAATTGTTGGATGATTCCTACAGGAATAAAGCATGGTACTTCCTTGTTACCACCTGATTTTGTCTTTCTGATATACTTATTTTTCTTTTTCTGCATAAGTGTATATATATATATATAGAGAGAGAGAGAGAGAGAGAGAGAGAAATATTCCACTTGTTCCTTTTGCTTTTGTCCCCCTTGTCATAGGAATCAGGTCAAAATGTCTTCATCACTGATGTCATATGAAATTTATTAACAATGTTTGCTTTGATGTGTTTCATTTTTGTGGATCTTATCTAAGATTTTATTTCCATTAGGGTTTATTTCTGTGTGTGAAGTTAGTCTTCCAACTTCATTCACAGAAGTCCATTCAGTTTCCCAGAGACTCTTTGTCTCTACTATGTGGTTGAATCCTTTGACACAAGCTAGTTATTGATGCATTTGTGAATTTATTCTTAGACTTTCAATTCCTTTCAATTCATTCATGGGAGCATTTTGTTTCAATACTGTATTGTTTTAACTACTGTTTTATAACAAAATGTAATTTCTTTTTCTTGTGCTGGTATTGAATTGCTATTTTTATTCAATACTGCATTTAAAGCAGAAGAGATATTCCCTTTAGTGGATATTGTTAATTGCATAAGGTTGTCATAATTGTTTTACTGAACCCCAATGAACTGATAAAACAGAAAATGCTACAACCACCTATTAATCAGAAATGCTATAGGAAATTAAAATTGTTTCATTGTGTAAGCATTTTCTCCTTTCATAATTTCATTTTAAATGCATGAAAGATTGATAAAATTAAGAATGTGCTTAATTTAAAATCTACTTTTTGTTAAACAAGAATAAATCGCAAAGAGTCTAAAATTGAAATGAAAACATGATTATGTAAACATGGATCGATTAAGAGTAAGCATAATTTATTAATATATCATATACCCATACTTGTAGTTACAGGGTAGAAAAATCTAATATTTTTATAATATGCTCCATAAACACAGAAATTTCCAGATGGTTGTCTACCCTTATAATTCCCAAAGTACTGCCATGTAATGATCACTTCACTATTTTTTCCCAACAAATTCCAGTGGATGTTGGAGAAATGTGAGATAAAAATAAGATCACTCAGTTAATGATATTTGTTTCTAGAGTATCTCTTTAACTGGCTGTTCTACCTAATTCACCTAAGTGAAAATATTAAAGTTATCAATTTATGAGAGATCATTGTCAACATTAGTGGAACAAAAAGTCACACAAAACTCTAAATGGAAAGTTAAAATATGGACTGAATTATTCAAATACCTTTATGAAGCGTATGTTTCTCTTAAAAAACAAAACAAAACAAACAAACAAACAAAAAACCCTTTGAACTGCCAACCTAATAGTTGCACATTTCCAAGTTATAGGTATGGGGGTACCAAATAATGGGCTATTTAGTCCAACACATTTTTTTTTCTGTAATGAATGTATCATTTGGAACCGAATATTGCCACTGAAAGTTACAATGAATATTTCCAGTTGTGCAAATTAGGAAAATACTGAAAAGCAAAAGAAAGCAAAACCAAAACAGTTCACAAAAGTATCTCACCCTTTCTTTCAGGAGAGTTTAGCAATTATTTTTTTTCCTCTCATTTTATTTTTTAAAATTTCTTAAATAGATAAATGGTTGCTGGAATGCCTCCCCTCCCCCTCCCTCCAACCCCTGATGGCCCATCCATTCACTCAGACTCCTCTCTTGTTGTTTGGTGACTTATGTTCAGACCACAGGCCTCTCTTCCTTTTCTGTGGTTGTGTCTATTTGACAGGTGAGGGACTGTGTTCCTGGTACACAGCACTCTGTGCTTGAAAGATTGTAGTCATAGCTTTGCATTGGGCAGCCTGCTTATGCTCATTTGAGGTTTAACAATATCTTCTCATTGCTGGCTGCCCTTGAGTTTAGTTTTTAACACTAATCAAATTATATTCCTAAAACATCTATAGTGAAGAATATAATATCAGAATTAACAAATACATTAATTGGGAGAGCTTATATGATTATTTTTTCTTCAGCATTGAGATAGCATTAAGGTAACTTTTGTAAAATATTCACTTCTTCTAAAATTGATAAAGGTTATAAAATGATAAGAAGCATAAATATAGAACATTTGACCAACTCTGTAGACTTGATATCTGAATTTTGAAATATTGGGATTACTCCACTATTTATTGAATTATATTCTTTATCAGTTCTCAAAAATAATCTAAAGGTCAAATAATTGTAAATATATCAAAAATTGATTGTCCAAATGTATTTTCTTAAATTTCGAAGAGTATATTTTCTCTCTAAGATGCATAAATTTTTATACTCTAAAAACATTATTCATTTTGTAGTGGTAAAAATATATTTCAAAATACTGTAAGTTTTCCTCAGTGCTGAACACCTGTATATGGCAACAGTTCACTTATAAGTGATCTAGAAAGAGCTAGTGGAGTAGTTTTCTCTGCAACAAATTTTTTCATGACTAAGCATTTTTGATACCCTGGCATATTTTTCACTTTGCCCATGTAGTGGACTGATGGCAGAGTTTTAGAGCAGTGTGCATAAACCATCAGTTTTGTTTTTTCAACATGGTAAAATGATCAATTGTGTAACTACATCACATATTTAAGTGTCCTTCAAGACAATATATTTTTTTCTAGGAAAAATATTTTTCTAGTTACTTTTTTATAATTTTTAAAAAATTTACTTATATAATAATTTCACATCTTTGTGATCCCAGGGATTCACCCCCCCCCCCCAAATCCTTCCCACCATTCTCACCCTTTCCCCCCTGCCCCAAGTTGTGTGCTTCAGTTTGGTGGTTAGCTTGTTTTGACTTTTCCTCATGGCTTTTGTTTATATTTTTCCTATATCCCATATATAGTGAAACTGTTTGGTTTTTGTCTTTTTCTTTCTGACTTGTTTCTGCAAATATGATTTCTTCTAAGTACATCCCTGTTATCATAAAATCATCCAATTTGTCATTTTTAATTGATGAATGATATTCCATTGTGTACATATACCACATCTTTTTCATCCAGTCATCTGTTTTGGGGGCTTATTTGCTTCCAAGTCCTTGCAATTATAAATAGTGCTGCAGTAAACATCCAAGCACAGGTGTCTTTTTGTACCCACATTGAGGTCCTTTTGGATAGATCCCCAAGAGAGCAATTGCTGGGTCAAATGGTAGTTCCATTTTCATTAATTTGAGGGTCCTCCACACAGCTTTCCATAGTGGTTGGACCAGTTTACATTCCCACCAGCAGTGTAAGAGTGTACCTTTCTCTCCACATCCACACCAGCACTTGCTGTTGCCCATTCTTTGGATGTGGGCCATTCTTAATGGTGTAAGATGGTATATCATTGTGGTTTTGATTTGCATTTCCCTTACTGCTAGTGATGCTGAGCAATTTTTCATGTGCCTGTTGGTCATTTGTATTTCCTCTTTGGAAATATGTCTTTTTATTTCTCCCCATTTTTGATTGGGCTTCTTGATTTGTTTTTGTTCAGTTGTGTGAGTTCCTTCTGGATCTTCGTTATTAAACCCTTATCACTCTTGTGGAGGGTAAATGTTTTTCCCCATTTGGTTGGGCTTCTTTATGTTTTTTTTCTGTTGTTTCTTTTGCTGTACAGAAACTTTTTAGTTTGATGTATTTTCTTTATATTTATTTGTTTATATTTTCTTTCATTCATTTGCCATCTGTAGATGTGTACAGAAAGGGATTTCTGAATTGTAATTCATGGAAGGTTTTGCCCAAGTTTTCCTATAGGTATGTTATTTTAAATTGATTTTTGTACATGGTGTGAGGGAGTTGTCTTGGCCCATTTTTTTGCATGTCTGAGTTCAATTTTCCCAGCACCATTTTTTTGAAGAGTTTATCTTTGTTCCAACGTAAGTTTTTCACTCCTTTGTCAAAGATTAGTTGACTATATAAGTGTGGTTTTATTTCCGGGCACTCAATTCTGTTCCATTGGTCTGATTGTCTGTTTTTGTACCAGTAACAAGTTGTTTTAATTATTATGGCTTTGTAGTATAGTTTGAAGTTTGGAATTGCAATACCTCCATTCTCTTTTTTTCTGGTCAGGAGGCTTTTTGATATCTGAGGTCTTTTGCTATTCCATATGAATTTCAGTAATTTTTGTTCTATCTCTTCAAAAAACATCATTGGGATTTTTACTGAGATTGCATTGAATCTGTAAATTGCTTTTGGTAGGATGGCCATTTTGATGATATTAATTCTTCCAATCCATGAACGGGGAATGTCTTTCTATTTCCTTATATCTTCTATCTCTTTTAGCAGCGTTCTAAAGTTTTCTTTATATAGTTCTTTCATGTGTTTTGTTAGGTTTATTTCTAGATATTTAATTTTTTTCAGTGCAATGGTAAATGGAATGTTTTTTTCTGATTTCTTCTTCTTCTATTTGACTTATTGCTATAGGAATGCTACCAACTTCTGTGTGTTTATTTTGTATCCAGCTACCTTACTGAACTGGTTAATTTTTCAAGCAACTTTCCTGTGGATTTTTTTGAGCTATCTATATAGAGAATCTTGTCACCAACATATATGATAGCTTTAGGTCCTCTTTTCCTACTTCTATCCCTTTTATGTCTTTATTTTGCCTTATTGACCTAGCTAGAACTTCCAGTACAATGTTAACGAGTAGTGGGGAGAGTAGCATCCTTGCCTGGTTCCAGATCTTAATTGTACTGATTTTAGTTTTTCCCCATTTAGGATGATGTTTACATAGGTTTGCTATAGATGGTTTTTATTAAGTTAAGGTCAGTTCCTTTATCCCCAATTTTTCAGTGGCTTTTATCATGAATGGATGCTGGGCTTTGTCATATGCTTTCTCTGCATCTATTGATATGATCATGTGGTTTTTGTTTTTCTCTTTGTTGATGTGGTGTATTATGTTAATTGATTTCCAGATGATGAACCATCTTTGTGTCCCTGGGATAAATCCCACTTGGTCATGGTGAATAATGCTTTGTATGCATCATTGGATTCAATTTTCCAGGGTTATGTTTAAAATTTGTGCATCCATGTTCATTAGGGAAATTGGTTTATAGTTTTCTTTCTTGGAGTTGTCCTTATAAGGTTTTGGCATGAGTGTGATGTTTGCTTCATAGAATGTGTTTGACAGTTTTCCTTCTTTCTCAACTTTTTGGAAAAGCTTTAGTAGTGCAGGCATTATTTCATCTTTGAATGTCTGGTAGATTTCATTTGTAATCCATCAGATCTGGGGCTCTTGTTTTTAGGTAGAGTTTTGATGACCACTTCAATTTTGCTGCTGGTGATTGGTGTAAATTCTCTATATCTTCCTTGTTCAATTTTGGAGAGCTGTATCTTTCTAAGAATCTATCCATCTCATCCAGGTTGTTGTATTTATTTCCATATAGTTGTTCATAGTAATCTCTCTTGGATTTCTTTTGTATCTGATGCAATTTCTCCTCTTTCATTTGTGATTCTGTTTATTTGAATTTTCTCCCTCTTTCCTTTGTGAGCTTTGCAATGGGCTTATCAATTTTATTTATTTTTTCAAAGAACCATATTTTGTTTTTGTTGATCTTCTGATTTCTAGCTTATTTATTTCTTCTTTTATTTTTGTTATTTTTTGTCTTCTGCTGGGTTTTGGCTTTTTTTGTTTTTGTTGCTCTTTTTTCTAATTTTTCAAGTTGGTAGATTAGGTTGTTTATTTGGTTAGTTTTTGGTTTTTGATGTGGACCTGTATTGCTATGAATCTTCCTCTTAGATATGCTTTTGTTGCATCCCAGACATTTTGGAATGTTGTTTCTTCTTTGTCATTTGTTTTGAAGTAAGTTTTAATTTCTTTTTTAATTTCTTCAATTACCCATTCTTCATTTACTAGTATGTTGTTCAGTCTCCAAGTGTTTGATGTTATTCTTGCATTCTTTTCATTATTGATTTCTAGTTTGATACCTTTGTGGTCTGATAAAAATTGGTATTATTTTAATCTTTGTGTATTTATTCATCTTTGCCTTGTGGCCTAATATGTGGTCAATTTGCCTTGTGGCCTAATACGTGGTCAATTTTACATAATAACCCATGTGCATTTGAGAAGAAGGTTTATTCTTTTCCTTGTGGATGTAATATCCTGTAGATATCTATTAGGCCCATTTTGTCTAGGCCTTCTTTTAAGGCTTTTGTGTGCTTGTGTAGCTTTTATTTTTTTGATCTGTCCTTTGTTGAGAGCGGGGTGTTGAAGTTTCCTACTACATATGTGTTTTCATCGGTATTTGTTTTCAGTTCTCTTAGTAGCAGTCTTATGAATCTTGGTGCAACCTCATTTAGTGAGTATATGTTCATAATTGTTATGTCTTTTTGGTGGGTTGACCCTTGAACCATTAGGTAGTGACCTTCTTTACCTTTGTTACTTCTTTATTTTTTAATCTATTTTGTCTGCTACAGGAATGGCTACCCCTGCCTTTTTTTTTGGGGGGAGTGGCATTTGCTTGTAAAATTGTTTTCCATCCTTTTACCTTCAATCTATATTTGTCTTTTGGGATCAGATATGTTTCTTGCAGCAGAATGTTCGCTTCTGTCTTTTAATCCAGTCTACAACTTGGTACCTTTTGATTGATGAGTGCAGCCCATTGACATTTAGAGTAATTATTGATGTTTGAGGTTCTAACAATGGGTTCCTGGTGGTCATTTGAAGTTCTGTTTTAGTTTCTTCTTTCTTTTCTTTTTTATTATTTGTTCTTTTTATTCTTCTGTGGGTTTCAGTCTTAGGACTTCTTGCAGGAGTTCTTGGAGTGGGGGTTTGGTGGTAGCAAATTTCTGGAGGTTTTGTTTGAGAAGATTCTAATTTTTCATTCATAAAGGAAGGACTGTTTTGCTGGGTAGAGTATTCTTGGTTGGCTCTTTTTGTCTTGGATTGTTTTGAAGATGTGGCCCAATTCTCTCCTTGCTTGGAGTGTCTCTTCTGAGAAATCTGAGGTCTGTGTAATGGGTTTTCCTGTGTAGCTTATATGTTTCCTCTCTCTTGTTATGCTCATAATTTTTTCTTTATCTTTGCCTCTTAAGTGTTTTACTACGATGTGTCTTGCTGTGTTTCTTCTTTCATTAAAGTAGTTTGGTGTCCTTTTTGCTTCCTGTATGTTTATTTTCATTTCTTTCTTCAGGTTTGGGAAATTCTCCATTATTTCATTGAAAAGCCTTTCAGATCCTATGTCTTTCTCTTCTGGGATTCCAATTACTCTTATATTCTTTTCTTTAGGGTATCTGACAGAGCTCTGACTTTTTCTTCTGTCTTCTTAATTTGTTTTTCTCTCTCTTTGTCTTTTTTCATCCTCTCTACTTCTGTATCATCTAGTGTGCTGATTTATTCTTCTGTTTCTTATAATATACTTTCCTCACTTTTCCCTGCATTTTTGAGCTCTTCTATTGCTCCTCTTATACACTGTATCTCCTACAGCTTCTTATTTAGGGCTTCAATTTCATTTTTCTTTTCATCAATGATATTGCTCATTTTGCTGCATTCTTTTCTATATTTTCCTGCTACTTCTTTTAGTTCATTGAAAGCTTCTACCCTCTTGCTTTCCCTTTTCCCCCCCTCTTCTTTGGCATCTTTGAGTGTTTTTGTTACATATTCTGAATTCTTTGTCTGACGTACGAAGCATTTCCTCCATGTCATTCTTGTTGGTTTCTGCAGATTGTTTATCTTTTGGTGGTGAGTTACTTTCCATAGGGCTTGCCTGAGTATTTATATTCTTCCTCCTTCCTATGTTTTCCTTTCAGACTTGCTCTATGTATTGTGTGACTACTACTCTACTATTACATGGCATGTTGAAGACTATCTAGTTGTGGTTAATTCTGCCTTTGTGCTTTTGCTGCTGTGGTGATTATATCTTGTTTCTGTTGGTTATTTTGGGGGGAAAGTTCCTTTTCAGACAGTGGATGTGGTGATTAGGTATGGTTTCTATTGTGTTGTCTGTATTCTTTTATTGTTGTTTTTCCTCTTTTAGATTGATGGATCTTAAATATTTCTTAGTGCCTCTGAGCATCTAGGTCTTGTCATATAAACCTTTTTTGGCTGGGATTTCTTGATGATCTTGGATAGTGAATGTCCTTGGTTCTCTACTCTGGTTCTTCTGTCCTTGGTTCTCTAGTCTGGTTCTTCTGGGCTGCTGGGATGTGAGCTCTTCGTTGCCAAGTTGGATTTCCCTCATCCAGTAAAACTTAGTCCGCACCTCAGTCTGTGTAGCAAAGGTCCATTCAGTTGCAAAGCTCGTGGCCCCACACTATCTACTAGTTACATTACCTTGGCAGTTGGAAGTAGTTCCTTGCTGTCTGGAGCCCTCACCTGAGCCCCACCGGGCTGCTGGGTGCAAGCTCTTCACAACCAAGTTCTCTTTCCCTGTGCCAGTAAAGCTTAGTCTGTGCTTCAGCCTGAGTCCCATGGGGTTGCTGGAGTGATAGCTCTTTGCTGCCAAGTTGTCTTTCCTATTTTTCTAGTTTAAACAATAATAATGAATTACAGTAGCCCTTCAAAAGTGTAGTTTAAATTGTAATTAACTTGAATTCTACCACTTAAAAATGTGTACTATTTTAAACTTAGACTGGCCGAGTTAATTTGTGATTGTATCATATATCTTTAGAAATAGTTTGGTAGACTAATTAAACAATGTCAGTAATATTAGCAGAGACTATACAGTCCATAAATGAAATATTCTTAAAATAATGATTTAGCAGCATTTATCAAATTTAAATTATTAGATTGTAAATTATACTTCTGTGTTATTGTTCTGTGTTCTATGCATTTGTTCAATAATGACTCAGTATGTAATTTTATTTACCTAGGTATAGAACAGTAGATATTATTTTAACATTTGTTCTAATTAGAAATAGGATTTTTGACAAGGTATTCTAGATAATTGAGATTACAAACATTAAGGCAAAGATATAGGTCATTATAAATTGTGTACCCACATCGATTTGGGCATCTTACCATCAAATGTACAAGGTATAAGAATTAAATATATATTCTTTATTTTAATCATTTTATTGTTTTTTTTTAAATTTACAAAACTATATTTGATTTAAGGGTTTAGATTTACAATCCAAATCAGATGTGTGTTGCCATGACATGCCCAACACCAAAATACCCATAATATTCCACTATAGTCCATTGGATATTCCCCCAATTTTGTGCTTTCCACACCAGACCATTTTAGTATTGCTTTGAGTGTTTAGAATTTTGTGGTTACATACCAGTTTATGTAATGCTTGTTCTCTTTTTTTTTTTTTTGAAGAATGTCACTGAAACTTTGATAGGTATACTATTGAATCAGTATATTATTTTGTGTAGCACAGCCTCTTTATTTGTAGTAATTCTTCCAACCCATGAGCAGAGAATATCTTATTTCTTCATGTCATCTTCTGATATTTTTTAAACAATTTCTTTATAGTTTTAATTGTTCAGATCTTTGACCTTTTTTGTTAAGTTTACTCCTAGGTATTTCTTTTTCATGTGATTGTGAGATTCTTTATTTGATTCCTTTCTCTTCTAGTTTGCTGTTTGAATATAAGAATGCTACAGGTTTTCATAAACAGACTTTGTAGCCTGCCACATGACTGTATTGGGATTTATTTCTCATAGATTTAGAATTTTCAATGTATATTCTTATGTTCTTTTGCAAATAATGAAAGATTTACTTATTTTTCAATTTAAAATCTTTCAAATATTTCTGCTACCTAACTGCTCTAGTTAGAATTTCCAATACCATGTTGAACAGTAGTGATAAAAGTGGACATCTTTGTCTTGTATCTGATATTAAAGAAAGCATTTTTAGTTTGGTCATTGAGTTAGATACAAGCTGTGGGTTTGTCATTTATGGGCTTTATTATACTGAGGTGTGTTTCCTCTATCATGTTTTTGAGAGTTTTATACAATATTGGTATTGAGACATGTCAAAGACTTTCTATGCACATCTTGATGTAATTATTTCCTTCTATTCATGTGGTGAATTACACAATGATTGATTCATGGATGTCGAGCCATCTTCCATCTAGTAAGTGTTACTAAAGATAAAGGGGAACATTTTTGTAATAATAAAAGTATCAATTAATTAGAAAGATATGACAAGAATAATACATATGCACCTAACCACTGTTTGTGCCCCCAAAATTATGAAGCAAAAAAATGACAGAAAGGAAGAAATAGGCAAATCTTTCTATAATAAATTAGATTGAATGACTAGGTAGAAGACTAATAAAGGAAAATTATATAAACAGCACTCTAGGTCAACTATACTAAACATATATCTATATCTATAGAACACTATATTCAGTAAGAGCCAAATACACATGTCCTACATGCAACTTTCTGTCAGTAGACTATATTCTAGGTTATAAAACAAGCTCAACGACTTGAAATAATTATAACTCTATAATCTGTTCTCTGACTACACTGCAATAGTATTATAAATGAATACAGTGACTAATTTACAAAATGAACAAATATGGGACAGTTAAATAATAAACTCTAAATATTAAGATTAATAAAGAAGTCACAAAAGAAATTAAAATATAATTCATGGTGAAATACTCACTACTATCCCCTAACAACAGGAGCAAGACATAGGATGTCTACTTTCACCATATCTATTAAAAATAATACTGGCAGTTTTAATGAGGGCAATTAAAGAAGTGCCATTTTCACTGGTATGAAATGAAATCTCATTGGAGTTTTGACCTGTGTCTTTGGAATTAAAATCTATTGTGGAACATTTTTTCATAAATCTATTGACCTTCCAGATATCTTCTCAAGTGGATTGTCTGTCCAGATCCATTGCCCTTCTGATGATTTGGTTTTATTTTTAATGTTAAATTGAATATGTTTATATAATTTGGAGATTTATGCCTTTATGTCTTGTCAACTATGTAATATGTAATTGTTTTCTCTCTTTTTAATGATATGTTTTATTCTACTTTTATTTCTTTTCACTGTATAAAGGTTTTTTAATTGCAGGTAATTCCAATTATTTACACTTTTATTTCCCTTGCCATAGGGATAGAATCCCTAGCAATATTTTTATTGCAAACCTCATGAAACATATTGTCACTGTATTTTCCTATGTATTTCATTGTTGTAGGTTTTATACCTATATACTTTTCTCATTCTGATGAACTTTCTCTATTTTTGTTCCAGGAGTTAGAAAGTGATATAACCTCAATCTTTCATATAAGCACATTTATATTACCAATACTATTGATAGAGATTACCCCCCCCACTGTATGATAGCCATTCTTTTATGGTGAATTAAGTATTGATATATGTAGATACACATGGATTTATCCGACTTTTTGATTTTGTTCCACTTATCCATGTGCCTATTTCTATGCCAATACCTTTATTATGCTTGATTTACAAGATAGTTTTTTGTCAGGTAACATTATATCTCTATCCCTTTCCTTATTTCACAGGATTGCATTTCCTATTTTAATCCTTTTATGATTCCTTATAAATTTCAATAACATTGTTCAATTTCTTTGAAGAGTATTATTGACATTTTGTCAGGTACTAAATTAAATTTATACAGAACTTTTAGTAGAAGAGTTATTTTTACTATATTGACTGTCTTCATTCATAAGCATGGCACATCTTTCTATTTCTTTATATCATGATCTAAATCCTTTAATAGTGTCTTAAAGTTTGCACTATGTAAGCTCTTTACTTCCTTGTCTATGTTAACTCCTAGGTTTCATTTATTTTGAAGTGATTTAAATGGAACACCGTTTTTAAAACTTATTGTTTTATTGTATGTTCATTTTGTAGCCTATCACTTTACATTATTAATTTGCTGTTTCTAATAGCTATTTTTAAGTTTTTCAATATATATTACATCGTCTATACATAATGACAATATCTTTTTAAAACTGGATTTATTTGATTTCCTATTCTTGTTTAATTGCTCTAGCTAAAACTTCTGTACAGTTTAAATGTTAATCCCAGAGAAATATTTTTAAATATCTTTTAAATGAAGATAAACAGATATCTTCTTGAGAAAAATGGTCTTCAGAGTCAGTTCTCTAATGTCTTTTTCTTTAAATATGATGGGATCATTACAACACCTGGATTTTATATGCTGTTGATGATTTATAGGACATTGAATTTCTATTGTTAATTGTAATGAATATTAAGTCTCTTAGAAAAGTGATGTTCTATCATGATGCGCTATCCATTAGTACATCTTATAAAATTCCTTTTCTTATAACCAATGCTTATTTCAATATAACTACACTATATTTTTCCAGTCTTTGTATAGTATGCATATTGATATCTGATACCTATTGGTATTTGAAAACTTTACAGAAACATCATGAAGGAACTTAAGAAAATGCTTGAGTTTAAAGTTTGCTAATCTTTACATAATATGCACATTGACATTTGATACCTATTGCTATTAGAAACTTTTATGAAGAAGTTTTAGAAAGCATTGTCATTTAAAGCAAAGTACCTTAGGCCTGTTGTTTATTATGTAGCTAATTTATAATTTCTCATGCTAAACACTAATTTAGTTTCAGAAAATAAGGAATTCAGAAATAAGCTGCATTTGAGATAATTGGTTATTTTCCATTTTTGGAACTAAAAACATCCTAGATTTCAATAAATTATACTTTTAATTAATCAAATTTATTCTTTGATTTGTTCCCCAAAAAGATTTTTAGCCAAATTGTTAGTTATAATTTCTATTATATGTATCTGTCGTATTCTCATTTGTTTTATTTGTATGTCATCTCTTAATGTGTTAGTTGCCATATTTCATTTGACCTGAATGTATAGGTCAATGGTGATAGATTTCATTTATAGTTGCAATCATAGTTATAAGCAAAATTTAGGAGATTAGGTATCTTGATTAAAAGAATGAGATGCCGCACATATACTCTTACTTATGTTTCTCTAGGAATTATTTCTTTAGAAATCAAATACCAATTTTGAAACTATTGGCAGTTTTTGATGTACTTATGTATAGTTTATTAGTTATTCTTCTAACAATATGAATTATATTAAGTAGCTAATAAAATATACCTTTGAAATATAAATTTTTTATGTTTCATATCCTAACAGCTACAGAAATAACTGTTCAACCAACGGTGGAAGAGATTTCTGACAACTGTACTCAAGAATGTCTCACCTTGGGTCATTCTGATGCCTGCTGGATGCCAACTTCTCTAACCCATTCTAGCCCTTCACAGGCACAGACTTTTGCTTTGTGTCACAATCCATCCTTGATTCAAGTATCTGTTTGTTCCTGTAGTCCTCCAGTGACACAGACCATTGCTCTCTGCCACAACCCTTTGGTGACACAGGCTATCTCTCTGTGCCATAGCCTTCCAACAGTACAGGCTTCCACTCTCCATCATCATAGTTGACCTCTAATGCAAACTGCTGCTCTTACCCATAGCCCCCTACCAGCACAGGCTTCACTCCTCCACTATAGTCCACCCTTAGCATAGGTGATTGTAAAACATTATAGTTCTCCTCTGCCACAGACTGCTGCCATCCACCATACTCCTACACTCCTACACAACCACCAATGTGTTTGCAAATAAGTTTGGGCACAAGATAATGAACCTGATGGATTATATACTTTCTATTAAAGAGTGCAAGGTAGTACAAGTTCTCAGGTTGATACCTTGTCTGAAGGGCTTCATCTTAGTGATGATTCTATTAAAATCATTCCCTTGACAACCTTCACTCTAGACCAAAAGACCAGACCCTCTGGATATGATTCCTCCATTAATGGAAAAACATTCTCCATAAAGCTTAAGGGAATCATTTCACATCTTATAACAGGATGTGTATAGTCAAAGTTTAAGATACAATTTCAATGAGCATTCCAAATTGTTAGGTTTGTAAATAGTTATATAAATATAAACAGATACCAGAATCAAAGTATAGAGTTAGACTCTTAGTCAAAAGTTAGAAATAAATTTATAACTTATTTAATTTAGAAGGTATACTAAAAATAAAAATGAAAGAAATTGTAAAATTTATATCATTTTTTACAGAATGGCCTGTGATGACAGAAATTGATACATCATATGTATATAATATGTCTGATTCACTAAAATATTGTTATTTATTTTTACCAATTTGTAAAATATTGCTAATTTTTCTCCATTCTAATTTTTGTGGACTCAATGCATAGTAAGTAAAAAATGAAAAACAAGTAAGTATCTGATTTTCTAAAAGTATCTTTAGTTTTATAAAATTTTGTTTGGATAATATTAGAAGATATGAGTAAGTAGCATTTTTCTTTCTTGTTTTGATATTTGATGTTTGTATCCAGTTTTTTATTAGTGTTTCTATCTTCAATAATGCACAATAAGTAGTATAAATATTTCATAATCTTTACCTTTGTCTTTTTTATGTTTTCAGTCTTTGTTTCAAGAATATACCATTGTTACAATTTGTATATACATTTTAAGTAAAAAATATATGTAAGCTGTACATATTTTTGTTTATAACCTATTTCTCTACTCTTTAGTAGAGTTCGAGACACTGAAGTGCAATAACTGTACCCAATTTTAGACAAATATTGCTAAAAAGGGGCCTTTTAAAAATACATTTGTAATTTAGTATAAAGTACATCAGAAATCATAGTGTATCTGCCATTTTAAGCCTACACTCAATTAATTGGGTTTTTACTTTCTGTATATAATGACTTGGAAATGGATGGATGTTATGCATGATTCATTTAAAATTCTAACTGTAAACTTCTATTTTCTAGAGAATATTAGGAAAATAAAAATGTTGATTTGATAGCTGAATAGGCTATTTCTGAGAGATCTTAAGAGGAATAAGCAAATAAAGTTAAACATATATAGAACCACATACTAAGCATATAAGACTAAGGGATATTTTTTCATTCCAGCTCAACTTACATAAGAACACCATTGACAAAAAGATGAAAGGATCTTTTCAAGAGATGTAATTATAAATTCATATGAAATATATGTCAGTATAGAATCCTAAGTGTGCAAAAGGAGACAGGTTCTTGATTGCTGGATAAGAGACACCATAATAACACACACACACACACACACACACACACACACACACTAGCAAAATCGCATGTGAGAAATGAAATAGTGATTTAAAAAAAATATTAAGGTAGTATTTCAAGGGAACATTAGTTTTCTTCTCCATTCTTTTGTCATATGTTTCCTTTTTATCCTCTTACCTGGCCATTATCTCTTTTGTGATCATTTCACCAATTTACAAAAACACTACCAACTTAATTTTCTTTATAACAAAACTTAGAAATTGCCCTCTTTTAGATATTAAACTTAACCAAGAAGCACTTGACATTTAAGTTGTTGGGCAGTGGGGGAGTAGTATTTCTTGTTGATTAAGTTAAATCTAAAGTTTGTAATATGTAACTTGAAGATATATAATCTATGATCAAATGTGTGTAAATGTTGTAATATAGGCTGTGGTAAATGTATCATTTCATTGATGAAGGTTTCCATTAATGTTGAGAAAATATCTTCATTTGCCCAGCAGGTTATATAGCGTTTTGAAAAAAAAAATGTTCACATTGTAAAGCTCTTTAAATTATATGTATCCTTTGTGTTTGGAATAACATCTTAGCTTTTTACTACTAGATTTCAATTAGCAAAGTTTTCAACTTAATTAATATTACTGCATTTCTTCCTTCTTTATGTTTGTTAATGCTCAAAGACTGATGATATCTGAAAGCTTAATGAAATTATGATCGCATATATGTGTCTATATTGTTATTGATATTGATGGTTATGATGAAATTGGGAAAAGGAAAAAATACAGGAAGAAGAAAAAAGCAGAATGATAAAATCAGTGATTCCATTAATGAAGATTATTTTTTTTTATTTCAGTTACTTCCTCATTTTTACTCTCTACATATTTAAGACACACACATGCAAACTAAATTTAAAAATGAGAAAGAAAACAAAATGTGAAAATTACCAAGGAACATGTCAGGGATATCAATAGTTACTATCTATATTAATTGAAATTTAGAATAAGAACCAAAGCTAGACATTTTTCCCCTGAGTGTGATTTATTTAATTATAAATATGACTCTTAAATACCCATACTTAAAAATTGTGAAGTTTTGGTGTTTTTCCTAAAGATACAGGAATGAAAAAATATGATTTTATTGCCCTTTCTAACTCTGATTATATAATCAGATTTAACTGATGTTACTGTGTTTAGAATATTAAGTAACAGGGCACCCTCTTCTGGGTTTGTAGCAGAGAGGGTTTGAATGGAAGCAGGCCAAAGAGACATAGGGTGTGAGCTCAGTTAATCTCCTTATACATTCTCTTGGTAATTTATAAATTCCAAGACTTCATATCAGATGAACTATTTCTCATCACAGCATATTTCTTTCCTTAGAAGGACAAAGTTATAGATTGACAAAACTCACAGGTGGCTCTTCTGATGTGCAAAGTAACTACGAAAACTGTTATCTTACCACCAATCAAAATATATTTCCCTGAGAAAAGAAACGTTTGGTTTAGTTTGAAATTAGAACGTTAGCCTGAGTGACATGTTTGAAAATAATGTGTTCAGCCAAACTTATTCTATTTTGTGATTATATTCAATTATATGGGGTTGTTCATTTTCTAACTATAACATTTATATACCACATTTGTGTGTATTCAAACAGGTGCACATTATATGTCAAATCATACACATTTCTTTCTTTAGTTTTATCTTTACATGGTGGCTAATCATTTGTCAATATATTAAAAACTAACTTACATATGATACAAAACATGTAACACATTTAACAATAAATTTTATTATCTCATTTAACTGTTTAACATTTTGGTTGTGTAAATTTGATTATTAAAAATGGTTCTTAAATGATTAGAGCTACTGTGTTTTCGTGATAGGTCTAAAGAAACTCTGCCTTCCCAAATTCATGTTTGCCACACATTTTCATTAAAAAGGACAAACATTAAAAATAAAAAGCTGTGCAGTCTTTAAGACAAACTTGTAACACTAATAAATATCTGATGACATGGAGAAAATACTTCCAGTCATGAAAAAATAATTTTGCTTATGTATATAAGTACTATATGTATGTATATCTACAAATATGCTTTTTATATTAAGCCTGAATATCTCATCTCTCTCTATCTCTCCCTATATATATATATATATATACATATATATATTATAAACTAGATTTGTTTTTTTCAGAAACAGAAACATAAACCATGGCTATGGTTTCTTGTATTTCTTCTGTTATCTTTGTTCCAAACAAAAGTTAGAGTTTTGTCTAGAAAAGCTCTTTATCACAGCTATTGGACATTATTTTATCTATTCCCTTTTTAATTTTTTTAATGAAGTTCCATGGTTTTACATCCCTGTTCATATTTTGACAATACAGGATTTCTTCCCTCAGGTTTGGTCAACTTGACTCCTTCACCACCAAAACACTCATGCTCCTCTGCCATTCCCAAATTCCACTGTGCTCCATTACCCTCTCTCACTTCCACCTCTCCCTCTAGATGCTTCCAGGCTGGCTTTAACATTTGTCTTTGATCTTTTACTTGGTTTGTTTATGTTCCACGTATAAGGCACATCATCCAGCATTATTACTTTTTTTCCTTTTTCCTCCTTTTTTTCAATCAGAAACCTTTGGAAAACATGGGAACAAGATGAACTGAACTATATTTAGAAAGGAACACTTGGATATTATGTACTTGGATATTATGTACCAATTACTGTACCAGAGCAATTTCATGCAGAGGCCTTAAAATATTCATTCATAGTAGCTTTCTTACACTAACCATCTTTGTGATTTCAGTAAATATGATTTTTAAAAACAGTGCAAGTTGTCAACAGCAGTAACAATTAAGAAGCTACTCAGAAAAATGTGTGTGCACAAATGAGAAATATGAAGGCAATTGTTTAGTGATTGTATATGATACTTTTAAGTATAAATAGTGAAATTTATGTTATTCCTTCTTTAAATACTTGGAATTTTATGATGTATGTGTTTATGTTTATATTTGCAGAAGTCTCCTCCTTTGTGATATCATACAGCTTTAGCCACTGAAAGGAAGAATGTTGAATATTTGGCTCAGGATAGCAGTGTGTAGTCCAGTTGGAAATGTGCATTAATTGTTCTGTTTTGAATTCTGCATTATGTGTTTTCTTATTTATTAATATAGGTATTAATAAAGTAATTATAAAAGTTAAGATGTGTTTTTATTTAATGTATTTGTCAATCAAATGCTAGATTCCATTTTAAATTGGTTATCCTATAGAGTAAAGCACTCTTTTATGGTCATACATTTCTATAAATTAGCTTACATTTTTGTTCACTCTGAAAGTTCCTTTAATATATTTCTTTATGCTGAATATCATTTCCATCCTTTTCAAAATTGATGAACAATATTTTTCTACACTTGTTTTTTTTTTAAGCTAAATTTAAGAGATATTTATTCCAGATCATTTGTTTTCCCATTTAATATAAAAGCCACCTATAACTTTTCAGATTGACAATGAAAGAAGTTTCTGGATATTGTTAATAATAAAAGTTATGTTGTTCATTTGACAAGTACTTTAAGGATGATAAAATTCTTTGATCATTTTCTGTTTCTTGCTTTCCTAAATTTTCACCTTGCATATTTATTTATACTGAAGTAACACTGCATTAAAACATCATATGTGTAAGTTTCAGGTATGTATCATTAAAATATCAACGTATGTGTATACTACAAATATCCAATTTTATTTCACTATTCAATATAACCCTTTTGCCTAGTAAATTCACCCTTATTTCCCCCTCCTTTCTGGTAACCATTATTGTTCTTACAGTCTCAAATATTAGTTTTTAATTTTATTTAGCTTGTCTGCTTGTTTTCTCAACATACCAATCATAGTAATTTTTTAAAAAATGTATATATGTATATATATATATATATGTGGATGTGATAATCAATTTTCTCCTATCTTCTTTAATACTGCCTCCATTGAAAAGGAAGTTTATGACTCTGACCCAAAATTGAGTATACTAGGAGCAATGCCATGCCAGATCTAGGCACAATAATTGAAAGACTAAGCAGTTCCCACTTACCACATTGCAGAACACATGTACTTGGAGCCCTGAACTATTATATTAGAAATACAATATTAGAAATGATGTATTCTATACAGCTGTTGAAGTGATGTTCAGATCTCTAAGTTTATACAGAGAGAGAAACTTAGATTAAGCTTTCGAACCAGTGCCTCCATTCTCACACACCTTAGGTGAAGTTATTTTGGACTCTACCAAATGACACCAGCTCTTAACTGAATATCACTGGGTCAACCAAGTTGTCATCAGATTTCCATAGAGGAATACTGTGGAGAGTTTCCCAGTTGACTATTGTATCTCAAGGGCTGCCTAATTTGGTATATAACAAGGGAAGATAGGAAGCTTTTACAGTTTTTGTTTAAATTGGAATAAAACTTCCAGGTCGTGTATTAATTACGTAAAACTGCTGTGTTTATTTTGGAAGAAATAAGAGGATTTTCTAAATCAGTGATATAATTTCTCTCTATTTGTCTCATAACAATGTTTGAAGAGAATTCTAATCCCTTAAATTCTATGCAGTATGAAAAGCATGACCTCTGAATTGTTTTACAGAATTTTTAAATCTAAACGCAGTCATGATAAAACAAGCAGACATACCTAGATTGTACGAAATTCTAAAATATAATTGGATTGATTGGCCACATTCAAAATAAATGTTAAATGTAAAGAAACTATGTGTGATAAACTGAGCCAAGTGACAACCAAGCTGTTTGCTCAAATAGCATCTTTTTTTTTCTTTACTGTTTTTGAGTTTGAGTGCTGCCATGTTTTGTTTTGGATTATCTTGTTTTTGTTTATTTATTTTGTGTGTGTGTGTTCTTTCACTATATTTTTTTCTTTTTACTGAGGGAAGAGTAATATACAACACTGTACAGGCTTCAGGTGTACAATTTCCCACATCAGATACAATATATATCACCCCACATACACTTGCAAATGTTCATTCTGCAAACTGCTGCTTGCAGAGTGGTGAAGGCTCTGCCCTGTCCCTACCTTCTACACCTCAGTCTCCTTGGCCTTCTCAGGCCCTTTTTCTTGGTCTGGGTTTGATCTGTTTCCTTTATTGGGAGATGAACATGGAGGTGAACAGGGCTAGGTAATTGCAGCATGCACATGTGCTCCATGATCTTTACCTGGAGCATATGGTACAGAAACACAGCCCTCACAGTGTTGGCTGTTATCATAGATGGCATTGTCTTGACATTTCTCTATCTGCTACTTCATTATTTGCATATAGAAATGCAACATATATATTGATTTTGTAGCTTGATACTTCACAGTATGAATTTACTCTTATGTTTGTTTTTTGATGGCATCTTTGGGAAGAAGTGTGTGTGTGTGTGTGTGTGTGTGTGTGTGTGTGTGTGATGTAGTCTTTGAGAAGATATATATATATATATATATATGATGTATGATATAATACCATGTCATCTGTAGAGCAACAATTTTACTTCTTTCTTTCCAATATGGATACATGCTATTTCTCTTTCTTGCCTAATTGCTCTAGTTAGGACTTCCAATACTAATAATAAATATTTGTGGTAAGAGTAGGTGTTCTTTTCTTTTTCCTGATTTTATAGAAAAATTCATTACTTTTCCTGTGGATTAGTTGTGGATTTGTAATATACAGTCTTTATTATATTTTGATATGTTCTTATATCCATTTTTGTGAGTTCTAATCATAAATGATAAATATTATCAAATGTCTTTCATAACCATGTTACAATCTTATTATTTTTTCTTTCATTATGTTGACTTAATTTAATGATTCACATTGATGCATTTGTATATATTAAGTAATCCTTGCATCTCTGGAATGAATACCACTTTGTTGAATTATATGCTTTTTCTAATATATTGTTGAATTTTGTTTGCTAGTTGTTTGCTGAGGATTTTGCATGCTTATCAAATATATTGAACTGTAGTTTCTTTCAGTGTTTCTTGGTGTTGTCCTTTTCTGTTTTTTGTATCAGCAGATCTTCAAATAGGAATATGCAAATACCCCCTTCATTTTAAGTTTTTTAGAGAAGTTTGAAAAATATTAAGATTTTTCAATTTTTGGTAAAACCCATACATAATAATGTCATCTGGTCCTGAATTTTTGTTTTGAGGAATGTTTTTGATTATCATTTCAATTTTATGACTTGGGATAAGTCTGTTCAAATTTTATGTTTTTTTACAACTCAGGCTTGATAGGTTGTATGGTTCAAAACTTTACTCATTTTTTTAAATTGGACCTATCAAATAATGTGCACAAATACATTTTTTATAAACACAATATTTTATTAAATAATGCAAGCATTCAATTTTGTTAAACTTTTATTTGTAGTAGAGGACTTTGAGTACTTTGGTGGTAGGCCTGTGCCTCTGAATCACATACAGTCTTGTAAAATAGCATTACTTTAATGAAAAGAAAGGGGGAAAAAATGATACAAATTCATTCACTTAATGCATTCAAATTGTTAGTTAGCAACTAGATTTATTATGGTCATTGATTTTCAGTGTGTACTAATTGAATAATTATGTTGTACATCTGAAATCAATGCAATATTATGTGCCAATTACACCATATTAAAAATAAATAAATATTTACAATGTTTTTATTGTAATACATGACAGAGTTTAAATTTCACATTCATTTTTGTTTTTCCTAATCATTAAGTTTAGCAAGGTTTAGGGTTAGAAGCTGAAATCTATTTTGAATTGTATATCTTTCCCCTTTAATGAGTTTCTTTGTGGTGCCATTAACTAGAACTCTTAACTGTGAAAATCATGGTGAGTTCTTAAAAGTACCTGTGATGATGCTGCATTTGGTTCTTCTATTATTTAGTATCTTCAGGACTTTTCTTACTTTCACTTTAACACCAATGTAATGTTCTTTATTCTCATTTTGGATGATGTTATATAATTCCCAACTAGTTGCACTTCAGGCATTGCAGATTCTTCTCTGTTCACAAGCCAATATCATCTGCTTTTATGTCTACTAAATGACAACAAAAACTACTACAATTTAACACTGTTTTTTCTGTTGGCAAATAATTTCTGTCATATTCTGATAATTATCAAATAAATATGTCATATTGCCAGGGAACGGGGGCGGGGGGACATTTTTTGTCTTCATCTGACCAAAGGTCACTGTTTAATCTTAGAGAAACTTTACTAATGTCTAAAGGATTAAACATTTGGTTGATCAGACTGTATCAGTCAGTAGGTAGGCACCAGTTGATGGTAAGGTATTCTATATTTAGTGGTATGGGAGTCAAAAGCACCAAAACCTCTCCAAATATTGACAGATGCTTCTTCCCATCTATTACATGGTCCTATAGGACATCTGTTTAAAGCGAAACCTCACCCACAAACCATAAACCATGGGAAATGGAAATAGTTGAGGAATGGTTAATGATATCATTATCTGGTATGCCTTCACAGTGTTTATTATTCTATGTGGAAGGAGAGTCACAATACTTTTCTCTCCAGAAAAAGAAAGAAACTTGTTAAATGTTTATGTCAATCCTTCTATTGCATGCTTTACATAGTGGCTTGAACAAGCTCCTCCTTCAAACTCTGCTTTTAGTAGACAACCCAGGTATATCCAACCAAATGTTCAATGACATATTAAAATACCATGCTTTGCAAGATTACAACTTTTATTTGTGTATTTTTCTAAATGTAGGATTCTTCCTTGCTTTGCATAGTTAATATAAATCCTGCTTTTCTCTATCATTCTCTGTTCCACCTACCTAACCTCATGTGTTATTAGCAGGTAATCTACCTAGATAAGGTGAAACATTTTTGTCAATAAATCCAGAACCAATTATTGGATGAATATAACATGATAGTGTATTGATTAATCTTATAAATGGAAAGTATCAATAATGGCATGAGCTTTTTGAATCTAGGAACATTTTCTAACTGTTAATATTTTTCCAATGGTCAAATTTCATGAAATCCTTTTTGGTGATTCCAAATGTCTCAATGAAGGTATTGAAGTGATCCAAATGTCTGCTAATTAATTTGAAATTTATCATGAAAAATATTCAAAACATAACACAACATAGGCTTTAGAGATACCTTTGTGGATTTGTCTCTAGCAAAAGGAAAACAAAAGAGAGTATAAATAATTGGGATTACATCAAACTATAAAGAATGACACAAAGAAACCATATGAAAACAAAAATATACCATACTAAATGGGATGAAATATTTGCATACCACAAACATGACAAGGAACTGATATCAAAGATCTACAAAGAGCTCACACATTTCAATAAAAAGAAAAGAATCCAATAAAAAAAGGCAGAAATGCTAAGTAAGCAATTTTCCATAGAAGACACACAGACAGCCTACACGCATATAGAAAGAAAATTCATCATCACTGATCATCAAGGAAATGCTAATCAAAACCACATGAGGATCCAGAGACCTCAGAAATAAAGGCACTCTCAAAATGACAGTGGTATTCCTAAAAAGTTAATTTGTCTCCTGAGAGTGAATAAATTGCAACAACCTAAAAATCCAGACATATTTGAATGATTGTAGTATGTTATAGGTTATAATTATATTGTAATTAGCTGCAAAATTCGGAAAAGGTGCGAGCATGATATCATTAAGAGAAAAAAAATGAGTCATTGATGGTGTGACTTCCTCCAAAATGAAAGGTATACCTGGTTCATTTACCCATTCTACTTATAAAGGAAACCAGTAACTTATACAGATGCCTTTTCTAAGCAAGGCACCCCTGACCTTTCTTCTTAACCTATCCCACCCCTCCAAATTTTTTATCTCTTACACCCCAACCGCACCCCACCTTCACCATTACCTCCTTCCTTTTCCCTTTTTCACTTCTACCTGCTTCTCCTGTCCTTCCTCCTTCCCTCCTTTCTTTCCCACTTCATACCCTTCCTTCCTCCTTACCCTCTTCCCCTACCTTCTCACATTCTCTAGCTTCCTACCCTTTCCCTTATCTTCCCTCCTCCCTTTCTCTTCATCCTCTCCCTTGTCTTATTCCTCCTTCTATCCCATTTTTCTTCAATCATTTTAATGTGTAGTCTCCAGAGAAGAGCTTAGATCTAGAAAAATGTATTAGAATATTAATAATAATTGTATTAAAAAAATTCCTACGCCACTTTTGGGTGTTTAGATGGTGAGGTGTGAATGGGATGGTAACACACACCATATGAGGAGGTGTGAAACTATTCCCTTGAATCGGTATGGGTTTTGTAAACCAATATTACCTCAGTAAAGGCAAAAAAAATCCCCCTTTCCCTCAATATTTTCCCTTTCTACAATAAACACCACATTTATATAGCACAATACAATTTATTTGACATTTATTTATTTTAGGTTGCAATAAAAGAACAGGAAAATATCAAATTATGTACAGTGATTATTTTAAGTGAAAGCAAAGAACATATTACAAGAAAATGTGGTTAGTAGCATTAGCTTACAATTGCACAGAAGATAAGGAAACTTTTTTTTTACAAAATACCAGGTCATATTAACACCTCAGTGGTAAGTAATAACTTCATTATGATTACATTTATACACTGTTATGTCACATAAACAAGCTCACAGTCATATCCTGTAGTCTTGACGATCATTCTTAAGAGCATACTAATCTTTTTTCAGTCAAATTTCACAATATACTGTGCTAATTAGTAAATGTACTGCATTTCTATAGCAAAGTAATGAAGGCACAACTAGTGCAAGCAGATATAAATTCTAATCTTCTAGACTGGAAAAAGAAAAAATAAAACACTGTGTTGGCACTTCAAGAACTTGTCACTTTCAAGCAAATTTTGGTTCAGTTAAAAATTCTAACAGTTTTCACAGCTAAATCCTAACAGAAATGTGACGGAAGGACTTCACAAAATCAACATCATATCATTAAACTAACATGCTTTAGATAACTGAACAGCAGTTTACATATATGTAAGAATTTTTCACTACAACAGGTTATATAGAATAAACTGATAATGAATCACCTTTTAGGACAATTGTTTAGACTACCAAGAAATTACAAAAGCACAATACAGTAAGCAACATTAGAGTTGAGGTTATAGGACAGGTTTTTTCCAAGACTATATAAACCTTTTTCACTTTTGCTTGAATTTTGAGATTCTAGAAAATTCTTGCAAGCAGCTTTCTTATTTCCGATTTTTCCTGTTTCCGTAATAATCATAGGGACCATGGACTTCCCCGGTGTAGTAGTAGATTGATTTCAGGATAACATTATCATGTAAAATTTGACCAATTTCAAAGTCCTCATCAAGGATAGCATCTTCCCTTGGTTCCAGCTTTCCAATCTTAGGAATCTCCGGAGGGCTAAAGAAATTGAAGAATGATGCATTAGGAACCATTCTTGGTTGGATTTCAATTTCTCCAGTAGCAGTTGTGCGACTCTGGGTGATTTTCACAGTAACATTCCTTCCTCTTCTCCAATCTATCTTACAGCCTTTGCAATCTTCAATTTCCCAACCCCAAGAGAAGAAGGGATCGTTGTGATCTGGTTTTGACTTTATCATATATGTCTTTGTCAGCACCTCATTTCTGAAATAAGGATTAGGCAGAAAGTGGAATTCAAATGTATAACTTATTGGCTGGCCGGGCTTTGAAAACTTCAGGCTAACATCTGACAAGAACCTTAGAATGGGCTCATCATACTTCTGAATCATGGGACCAAGCTTGTCTACGTTCTTTAAAACAATCAGCCAATAATGAGGAATGCCTTTAGGATCTTCTCTTTTAGCCTTCCCCTTATGAGCTCTTTTAAGATTCACTCTTTCTTTAGGTCTGACCTCTCGTGCTCTTTTACGAGCTTCTTTAACTGCAGCCTTTGACTCACTCTCCTTCGAATTAGGCTGTTCTTTCTCTTCTGCCTCTACTTGGAGGACTTCTTCGGGTTCTTCTCTTACTTCAGGTTTTGCCTCCAGAAAATCTTTAGACTCCGGTTTTTCTTCAGCCTTTGCCTCAGGAATTTCTTTAGGAACCTCCTTTTCTTCAGCTTTTACTTGAGGTTCTTCTTTAGGGTTGTCTTCTTCCTCATCCTCTAAAGCAGGCATTTCACTAGAGCTGTCTTCCTGCACCTCTTCATCACTGCTGAACACCTCATCCTCTGAATTCCATTCATATTCTTCTTCCGTAGGTTCATATTCCGCATTGATGATTTTAAATCGCCGGTCATATAAAGGCTTGTTTAGTTCAGCATATTTTCTTTCAAGATCATGAATTGCCTTTAAGAACAGGGTGTCTACCTTATTACACTCGTCTTGAATATTTCTAAGTGCCTGCACGCGATTTCTAACTGCCTGAGGCAGCCGATCCACAAAATTTCTACCCGAGGGGGGATGCCGCGCCCTTCGGGAAGGCTCAGGTACCCTCTTCTTTCTATACAAGCGGCTGCGGCTGCTGCTGCTGCTGCTGCAACTGCTGCTGCTGCTGCAACTGCTGCTACTGCTAGAGCTACTGCTGTCAGATTCTTCCCCAGAATCACTAGACGAACCAGACATCACTTCTTCAGCAACCCCCGGGGCCACAAGTTCTGAGACCTTGTTAGCATCTGCTTCTGCCATTTTGCAAGCCTGCAAACCTCTGACTACCGCAGAGACCGCGCGCCCAGAAATGGCCAGGAAAAGACTCACGGATGCTTGGGTGGCAGCGGATGAGGCCCGGGTTGCGGAGGTGGCAGTAGAGAAGGTAGCAGTAGCGCCCGGGCTGGGCGAGGAAGGGCAGCAGCGATCCCGCGGAGGTGGAAACGGCAGTGGCGGCCTGGGTGAGAGTAGAGATGGCAAGGCCTCTCCCAGCGGCAGCTGCACCACACTGAGGCTTGCCGCAACCGAATGGCGCAGAGAGAGACCCCCCAAACCCCTGCACCGTTCGCAAGCCCCCTCCCCTTTTAGTCAGACCTCCCGTTAATTTAGCTCCCAGTGTGCCTTTAGCTCGCACCTCATTTGCTGGGAAAGTTTGACTGACAACACCTAAGTCCAATGAATAACTGAACTCAACTGACCTCAACAACTCCCGCTCCGCCCACTTTTTCAGTTGCTCGTCGGTAGCTGAGACACACTCCTGGAAGACGTTAATTTTACCCTCAAAAGTCTGTCTTTGTAGTTTTGTAATTCAAAAGCTTAGATATGAGGTAAAAATACTAGTCGTAGTTCTTAACTAGTGGAGAAAAGTATCCTTGACCCAGCCGCTCATCCTGAATACCTGTTTGATTTGTCAGCGAGGAGCCTCTTGACAAAAATCCATTTAAAAAACACTGGATAAAAATAGTCTAAATGTAATCATCGGGAAGTGTCATTACGGATGACTTAAAGAAAATATTCTCTATATTTCATCTATTCTACGAGAGTGTATTTCTACCCTGGAGAGAAGGGAGAGTGGTTTTTTGGCAGGGGGGAGGGGCTAGAAGGCAGGCGTGTTGCATTCCATACTCCACGTTGCCATTTTAGTAAGAACTATCTGTGACTTTTGGCAATCCTGGTACAAGATTTGCGAACGCATGTTGCCTTAAGTCTGTTACACCATTTTAAACTATATTTCTCTTTTCAGGCTAGTACAGATTTACCCCAACCTGCTACTGACTTGTTATGTAACCCTCACTGAAAGTAACATTTTTGTTTGTAGATAAAAATAAAAGGGAACCCAAATGTGAGGTGATATTATTTGAAAGCAGACGGTTTGCTTTCTAATTTTATGCAGCAGTTTTCAATTCTTCGAACAGCAGGATGAGAGGGGGAATCTGTGCTAGTGAAAATGCAGCCTTCCTCAGGGTCCACTTTATCTTTTGTCATCTGTCACCAATTTATTGCCATACTGCAGTATGCTTTACAAGTCCAGTAATATGTTAATAAATTTTTGCAAAATTAAGGTTAAAAACAAGAATCTGTTTGTTTGTTTGTTTGTTTGTTTTTTTAGAGCTCTTTTTTGCTACAGAACTACCTTGGTACAACCAAAAAGACCAGTGTTTACTTTTCATTGAAAGATAAGGAACCTATTTGACCCATTTTTATGAAACAATTTGCCTGTCTGTATTTGAATAAAAAATCAAATCTTTTAAAGACTTAATTGGAAGATATAGTTATATTCTATGGAGGCAGGGGGGGAAAAGCACAGCAGTGATACTAATGTAGAAAAATGGCCTAATTAACCATATTTACTGTCTAACCTGCTCATAGAATGTGAGTAGTAAATTAAAATATAAAATGTGATGACTTACTTCAAAATGAGGAAAAGATTTGAAGTTACATTAATCTTTGTAGGATTTGTACTTTGTTGGTTTAGTCATAGTTTTTAAAAGTTAGTATCTTTTTGTAAATTAATTTTCTTTTTATATCAGATTGCCAGGTTATATAAGAATTGTAAAGAAAAAATGCAATGTGGAAAATTTCATAATAGTCAAGTACAGTCTTAGCAATGAAATAACCATTGTTATCATTTCTTTTTGCATATACACACCTGCCTCTTTATATGAACGTTTTAAATATGTGTCACCATAATGCTTTATAATCTGCTTATTATCAGTTATTATGACTTTTAATATAGTGAAATTATCAACATATTTCAAAGTGAATGATCAATATTTTATTTTAAAACAAATGTATAGTTCATAGAAATATTTGCCCTTATTTAACCACATATCTGTTGTAGGGCAACTGCTTTCCATATCATCTCTCCACTACATACACATTTTTCACCTGTTATAAATAATTAACCATGGATACCTACTTTACGAACCTGTGAAAATTAGTCATAGAATAAATTCCTAGAAATGAGAATGTTGTAATAAATTATGTGCTCTTTTTTCCTTTGATACAACTTGTCACTCCTCTCCAGAAAATTTATCACAATTTACAGTTCTACCAGCACAGCATAAGAATTTCTTTTTTCTTTCAACTAATATATTTGTTTGTTTGCCTGTCATGTGCCAAGTTTGTAGAGGATGACAATAAAGTGGCCAATGATAACTTACTGTACTGAGTGCGTATGCTTAAATTTCATAATTTAAACCAAAACATACTGTGGAAGCAGTGATTTAAATCAATGGGGTTATGCCTTAAATGTTGTTCTACAATTTATTATTTGCATTTAAAATAATGGAAATTTTTTAAGTGAATGTCATTACTTTTTATAATATCTGGATGACTTCATATACTTATTAAATTTTGTACCATTAGTAAATAATATATTGGAGAAAGCATTAGTTAAATGAATCCAGATTTTTAAAGTAGGTTTTTATTAGCTAACTAATTTTTCAAGTACCATTATTGGATAATCTTTGTTCTCATTTATTTGAAATGCCACCATTATCTTTTATTAACTAAATTATTATATCTGATTCTGAAGTCTCTTTTCTGATGCATTGACCATATTGTTGCTATAAACAACTTAGGAAGTTTTAAAATAACTTGATATTTTGTGTAAAAGATATATGCTAGTTTATAAAATGAGATTGTATATTGAAAGCCAAATAAGAATTTTTTTAAAAAAATTAAAAACCACTATTCTCAGTTTTAGTGAATGGTTTCAAATTAATTTGTTACTATGTTTATTTGTATCTCTTAGATTAGTGATAAGATTAAGTGTCTCTTCATATGTTTATTTTACATTTGTAATTGTCTAGTCTTATGCTTGATTGTTTTTCCACTAAGCGAAGGGAGAAGTTAATTAGTGGTGAAATTCTAAAGGTAAACTAACTTTGGTTTTGATTTAAGACAGCTGTGACTTCTTTAAAAAATACTTCTGTTTCAGTGTATGATACTGGACAAATGTCATTCAATTACATCCTTCATGCAAAAATATGTAGTTGGACTGTTGTTCAGATGATTTTCAAGGATAAGTACTTAATCACTCACACTGATACTAGAAACATTTGAATTGAAACAGGGAGAATAAAAAGAAAATTATCTTCTGAAAACCCCAAACAGAGATAAAATATTGATAAACTCTTCTGATTCTCAATTTGGAAGTATTTTCCCCCCATCATAAAGTATAGGTGACCATTTCTTGTTAGTGTTCTAATATATATATATATATATATATATATATATATATATATATATATATATTAGATTTCTCATAACAGACTTTAGTTTTTGTGCATTTTTTATCTGTTAGTTAATTTGCTAATGATAGCTTGGTTAAAGAAAATATCTTTTCTTTATATAATGGATTTATTATCATACCATCTATTTTCTATTTTAAATATTTTGTTTTAGTTCTAGGATACAATATGCTTATTTTTCTTTATAAGGCTACCTATAAATTAATTGCATAGTGATATGTACACTGTTCCGTTATTTTATGGTATTGTTTGAGGGTTAAATGCTCATACTGCTATGTGATATGGAGCTTAACACAGATTATGTTTATAAACTCAGAATGAACTTAACTCGACATCTGTTAACACCTTCCCTTATATAAATATATAGCCCTACCCACCACCCCGTCACACCAACACACATGCATAATACACAATGATAAGTGATGCAGCATTATCTTGTAAGTATTTAATAAGCCATGTGTTGCAAGTTAATTTAGGACATATTTTTTATTTTGTTCTTATTTTTTTCATATAGACAGACTGAACACACAAGTTAATTCTTTTTAAAAATAATTTTAGTGATGGATAATATGCAGAGAAAAACAACTGTGCATAAAATCTACGGTTTTGATAATCTATCAGTGAAGTCATCACCATAATCAAAATAAAAAAATTTTAGCAACTACAAAAGATTTTTCATGCCCCTTTATAATCCTTCTACATGCCTTAGGCAACCACTGATCTTCTCTCTGTTTATATAGATAAGTTTGCCCCTTCTCAGATGGTACATATATAGACTCATACCGTCTGTCTTGCTTTGTCTTTCTTATTTTACTTAGAATAATTATTCTGAGATTAACCCATGCTGTTTGCATTGAGAGTTACTTTTATATATTTTGTTCATGAATAGTTACCCGTTACTTAGATATACTATAATTTATTAATGGGCATTTGTTCTCAAGTTTTGAGACTGTAACTAGTGCAGTAAGTTTTTATTCACCATTTCATTACTTTACCACATGTGCCTGGCACATAGCGGGCACAAAAATATATTAGCTAAATGGCAAATTAAATAAAGCTGCTATGCTAATTTGTTTGTAAGTCTCTGTAAGGACATATGTTTTAATTTCTTTTAGAAAAATATATATGAGTGGAATGACTGGATAAAATGTTAAGTGTATTTCACTTTTTAAGAAATTATCTGTTTTCCAAAGCAGTTTGTACAATTTTGTATCCCGACCAGGAGTGCCAACACTGGATATCATCAGTCTTTTCAAATTTAAGGGTTGTAATATTTAGTATTCACTGTAGTTTTCCTTTGATTTTCCCTAATGACTAATACTAATTGAACATCTTTTTGTGTATAGAGTTACCATCTGTATCTTCTTTGATAAAATAGCTATTCATATTTTAAGTTGGGTTTTATTTGTCTTATTATTGAGTTTTGAGAATTCTCTACATATTTGTGAATACAAATATACACATATATACAAATATGTAGAGAATTCTCTACATATTTGTGAATACAAATATACACATAATTGTATTTTGAGTACAAGTCCTTTATCAGATACAATCTCTGCAAAGACTTTCTCCCAGTCAGTGATTTTCTTTTCTGCTTTTTAATAATGCCTTTAATTTTTTTTTCAAAGAGCAGATGTTTGTAATTTTGATAAGTCCATCTATTTTTTTCTTTTATCAATAATGCTTTTGGTATCATTTCTTTTTTTGTGATTTTTTTTAATTTATTTATCTATATTTCACATCATTTCAATCCCTGGGGGTCACCCACCACCTCCCCCTCCCACCCGCTCCAGCTGGTCCCCATTCTCCCCTTGTGCAGTTTCATTTGGTTGACCATGTATTAGTGAAACCATTTGGTTTCTGTCCCTTTCCATCTGGCTCGTTTCTGCTAGAATGATTTCTTCTAGGTACATCCAGGTTTCCATAAATTCATCAAATTTGTCGTTTTTAATTGCTGAGTAATATTCCATTGTGTATATGTACCACATTTTTTTCATCCAGTCATCTGTTTTGGGGCATTTAGGTTGCTTCCATGTC
>PVHY01009251.1:0-57385 GCA_004024945.1 Uropsilus gracilis | reverse complement strand
TCCCCCCCCCCCCCCCCCCCCAATCCTTTTCTTCTTTCCTTCCATCTACACACAAACTTTGGGGATCATCTTTTTATTGCTGCATTTTGTAACATTTCTTTTCTTTTCTTTTCTTTTTTGAGACTAGTTCTTGCTATTTTTGCCCATGGAACCGCAGGTTCTCGTTGCCCGGGGTACCACAGACTCAAGCAATCCCCGGCCTCAGCTTCCCAGGTAGCTGGGATTACAGGTGCGCACCACCACGCCCAGCTATTTTTTTTGGGACTAGGTCTTGCTACGGGCCCCAGGCGGAACTCGAACCACGATCCCTAGCCCCGGCCACTTCATAGGCTGAAGCTTACAAGCCCGAGCCACCGTGCCCGGCCTATTTTGTAACATTTCATTTTTGGAGGACAGGGCCTAGTGATATGGGAAACTTAATAACAAGAAGTACAAAGCATGAATACTATGAGGAAGAACAATAATATCTTGGGTTAAAATCACATGGGAAACTAGTGTTGGGATATGGTTCTGCCATTCTGTTATTGCATCAGCAGCAGCAGCAACAACTTATTTAGATACTCGCATGTTCATGTCAATAGAAAAGATCAAGAGTCCTAGGGACATGTTCGCTTATTTAGACAAATAGAAACTAGAAATAACTCAAGAGTTTTAAGAGTCTGAGGTTCTTTCTGATGACCATCTCTATCTAAACCGTCTCCCCTCTTCTTGTAGACCCAGGGCAGATGCTATCCACAGTCATGCCTTCCACATGGAAATTGTCTTGTTAAGAAGAGATAGCCAAACAACTTCTCTTAGGATGCCGTCTCTAAGGTGTAATTAAATAGTGTTGTGGGTAACGTGTTACCAAGAGAAATTGTGAATCAGCCGAATTGTGCCTGCTACCTCCTCATTCTTCCCTATCACCTGGCCACACCTTTCCCATCTGCCCTTTGTAACATGTTAACTCGTTGAGACTCTTCTCTGAGGGACGCCTCACAGGTACCTTTGCTGTGTTCATCGGTTTGATAAGGCCATCAGTAGCAAGGTGTTAAAAGCTGGTACATGCCAGTAGGAATTTGCATGCTTTTCTAAAAACAGCATGGAGAGTCTATGTTATAGACTGAAAACAATGAATCTCAGTAGTGGAATTGGAATTTAAGACTGTGGTTGGCAGATGGGGAAGATATTTTCGGCAGGAGGAATTTTGAGCATTCCTAAAATATAGCCACATGGCCATGAGTCACCTTCTTTGTCCCCTCTTAGAAGACCAGCTCTACCTCTGTAAAGAATCTACCCAAATTTGAACTTTCTGCCGAAAGCTCAGTGACATTGTACACGTGATTGAACAGTATTGGAAATGTTTTAATGAGATGGGTGTTGTATTGAATAATTTACTTCTGGTAACAGGTTCCAAGGGGCCTCAACCCAGTGTCTGCGGAGAATTACCTTTGATTGACCCATAGGAGTATTTGTCTGCCCCTCCCCCAAAGTAGTCCTTTCAGGATCTGCATATGACCTGAGCTGGTAGCCTCATATTGTGGGCTAGATTGATGAAGAAGGAAGGTGGAAAAAAGATAAAATTCTGATTGTTTTACAACACTAAGATACACTAAGATCTAAGCCTTCATCCTCTAAGAGTTCTGTTGTGGAGAGAATGTGCTTGAGACAAACCAATACAGAGAAAAGCAAAAGACAGAGTGAGGTAAGTTAGAATCGAGCCTTTGGATTCAGCTATGCCTTGAATACTTTTGTTGTAGAAGCCAAGAAATCACTCTTCCCACCATCCTGTGAAGTTTAGTTTGAGATTCTGTCACTCGGAATTGAAACAGTTATGACTCTTTTTTGACTCTTCTGCTCTTAAGTTCAGGAGGCTAAATGACTTGTACGTATCAATTCATGGCACATTATCACTGGTTCATGCAGAGACTTCAAATCTTCCTTTTATAATTATTCCCTTCTTTCTTCATCTCCATATTTTTCTCTGACTTGTGTCTCTGTCACTGGCCACCATTCTAATATGTTTACATCGAATCTTGATGTAATGTCTTCCTGAAGGAATTGTTTAAATCTATGTAAATGACTTGGTATTAACTTTATGTTTCTTAATTTTCACTAAGTACTATATACTGTCTTTTTTTAATGTTCCTTGACACATATCTAGTCGGTGACTTCTAATGTTTACATGGCCATCTAATCCACTGCTTTTCATTGTTGCATAGATCTCCATTCACATGTATGTTAGTCACACTCCAGTAGGTAGAAAATAAGCCACAGCAGTCATTTCAATGACGTTTAACTTAAGGAGTTGGTGACATAGACACTGGAGAACTGAGGCTGTAAAAAGCAAAGGCTAATGAAACAGAGGTAATTGCAGCAAACAGGAGGACTAGGAAAAAACATAGACATGAGTAGGACTATTAACACTTTAAAGCTCAGAGAAGGTCCAGGCAACTGGGGACTCATATCTTGGAAGAAGGAGTGTTATTAATACCTCAAGGAGAGAGGAATAATCTGGAACTTCAGGAAGCTTTGGCAGCTGTAACTGGTAAGGGGGTGGGAGTGATGAGGTTGCTTTAAGGAGTGTCAAAAAAAGTTGGGCGTTGAAACATAATTTGTTGTCAAGGTGCCTTCTCTTGGGTGTCATTGGCAGGAAGAACAAACAAGTATAACAGAACAAGTCTCTCTTTCCTCTCTCTGCTTCCTGCCCCTCCCCCACCTTTGGACAGATTTTAAGAAGGATTTACCTGATAAAGTGAATCTAAAAGATCTCAGCCTTAGTTTTACAAAGCAAAATGTAGGAGGGGAAATTCAGAATTAAAGGACAATAGCATAGTAAATACTTCTATACATATCAGAACTTTTGTACAATAATCTGTTTCCACCTGGGAGCTGAAGCTATGTTCTCACTCTCTTGCCCCCACCCTTCCCCTACCAATCTTCTAACAGATATTATTGCCATATACAGGCTGTTAGTTACTTTGCTTCAGTTATCTAAAAAGTAAATTGGCTATTTTACTAACATGCACACTCCTTATATAAAATAATAAAGAGGTAAAAGAAATCAAGATCAAAATATCTGTAGCAACTGCCACCCATGTTCCTAGATCTGGATACTCTTATAGTTGATATTTGTAACTTTCCTTGTCCACTCTCACTCCATTTTCCTTTGGTGTCAACTAGTTCTTTATCTGGCCAACTACCTTTTATGAAAGCTTTTAATCCTCAATAGTTCTGCTTTTTTAAATTACTTTAGTTTCCATTAAAGTTTGCTTTTGGAAATGAAAGTACTCAGAGGCATCAGTGTGTATTTTCACTACCTGCACTATATAGTGATGGTCTAATTTCTTTTTTGTTAGTCATTCTCATCCTTGTCACTGTACTAATCCCCTTCTTTGCTTAGCTAATTGTTCAATGGCATGAGGAACCCAAACGGATAAATGGCACTGTCAACTTTAAATTTGTTGGGACAATTTTTGCATATTGGTATAAATATTCCTTCTGAGAGAACTAAGGCCAGCACAGCACAAAGTTGTAGGCATGGAAAGCAAAACTTCTGCTAGTGGGTCACCAATGAGAAAAGTAACATTAATCCCCAGCTCCATTCAGGGGAGAAACAGCACCATATATCAGTAACTCAAAGGTCACTACTTCAAAACAGACGGTGCTATTTTGTAAGACACACTTAACAATTTTTAGGATGCTCTTACCTGGAACAGTAATGAGTCTTCAAAGATTATTCCACCATCCTGCAGACCAGTAGCATCTAAGTGATAGAAGAATACGGAAAGACCAGTGAATTCCATTGAGTGAGCTTATTATTGTGCTACTTTTGTGGTGCTAAATTCTTCCTTCAAAAGTAAAATCGGGTGGAATTAAACAATGTGCATTAAGTAAGACTTTCCATAAGTTCACAATGGCAGAAGCACTGAGTAAAGAAAAGGAAAATTCATTTCTAGAATAACTGTTCATTGCAGTTGAGAGAAATTGTTGGCCACAACCTTGTGAGAAGGGATAGGATGTAATCAACATACCACACAGTAGCTGCCTGGTACCTGCAGGGAAAAGTACCATCTGGAAACTTAGCACTGGTGCCTGTGGTTGGCAGTTTTTGCACTCAGCAATTGGCAGTATGATATCATCCTGGATGAGGAGGAGTCCATGTTATTGAACCAACGCATAGTTACTACTTCGTTGTCATGACCACTTTTGCATTTATTCAACAAGCACCTGAATGACTGGGGGTGTGGTTACCTGGTCTGTATCGTCTCACCTGATTCCTGAGTGCTTCATCTACAGTGAAGACTGTTGGGTGAGCAGAAGTCTCCACACTTTTTACCCTATGGGTCTGATCACAACTCTCCTCCTGAGTTTTTCTTTTCATCCATCATCTTCTTTTGTATTTAGTCACCGAGCCGAACTATTCACCCCTCCCTATCAACTAGATCTAGATCTCTGGTTACATCCAGTTCTGATAAAAGGGGCAAAATATTGCTCTTGTATCTTCCCATTGGGAGAATTTCCCCTTACCACCCTTCCAGAGCACTCCTGCTTGGGGATATAATGCTATAATAGTTAATATAATCGTTACCTGCTTTTGATAATTGGGGCAGGTAGACTAATTTCTTTCTGATTAAATACAGATAAACCGATTAGGAACATTAGTAACATCAGCACAGTGCTTTTACTTTTGCTGTGTAATATGATATACTTACGGAACTGATATTTCATCACATTCATAAATCTAACACACGGCCAAGGGAAGTGAGCTAAACAATAGCTGGGTCATCCTACTGTAATAACAACCTGTTTTTCAATTTTTCCACCCATTTACCAGACATTTTTTTCTTTTTTTTTTTTGAGACTAGGTCTTGCTATTTTTGCCTGTGGAACTGCAGGCTCTCGTTGCCCGGGGTACCACAGACTCAAGCAATCCCCAGCCTCAGCTTCCCAGGTAGCTGGGATTATAGGCGCACGCCACCATGCCCAGCTATTTTTTGGAACTAGGTCTCGTTATGGGCCCCAGGCGGGACTCGAACTGCGATCCCTAGCCCCTGCCGCTTCATAGGCTGAAGCTTACAAGCACGAGCCACCATGCCCGGCCTTACCAGACATTATTTTCCTGTGCTCTCAGTTATGCACACTCTGGTAGCTTTTCACATTTTGGCACTAAAAAGAATGCTGTAATTGCTAGCTTATTACATGCTATCTTAGGTATAGTTGATTACATGTAATATATATGCCAACATATTATATATATGTATAGATAAATCATTTAATAAGCATCTGGATTCCAGATCCTGAGGACATTTCTGCATCTATGATATTCGAATATTTAATTTGACTAAATACTGTGTCATATTATTTACAAGCTGGCTACTCTATTCTGCATTTACACCAGCAGTGTATGATGATACCCTTAATCCAGGGAGACTGCATGACTTATTATTCAAATGGGGGCCCTTTTGACAATGACAGCAGATGTTAATGAGTATGTTTGAGAATAAGTATAAACTAGCACTGTTTCAAAGAAACTGGAGTATATGGTCACCTTGCTCTCTATATCCTTGCCAACTTGATATTCTCTGATTGCCCTATTTCTGCCAGTATAGTAGGCATGAATGTATGTCTCCTTAATATTTCCCTCCCACAGCCCCCATGGTTATATTTCAGCGGGGTTTTTTTTCTTTTTTTTTGAGACTAGGTCTCGCTATTTTTGCCCGTGGAACGCAGGCTATCGTTGCCCGGGGTACCACAGACTCAAGCAATCCCCAGCCTCAGCTTCCCAGGTAGCTGGGATTACAGGCGCGTGCCACCACGCCCAGCTATTTTTTTGGAGCTAGGTCTTGCTACATGCCCCAGGCGGGACTCAAACCGCGATCCCTAGCCCCGGCCGCTTCATAGACTGAAGCTTACAGGCATGAGCCACCTGTCCTATTTCAGCAGTTTTTTTATGCTTGTTAGAGCTGTTTATAGTCCATTGTCCATTTTTCTTTCATTGGGATCACTGCAGGAATTCCTTGTGCACCCTCAATATTAGTTATTATTATTTTTTTGAGATTAAGTCTCCCTATGTTTTCCGAGGGACCGCAGACTCAAGTTGCCCGTGGTACCGTGGACTGAAGCGAATTCCCAGCCTCAGCCACCCAGGTAGCTGGGATTACAGGCACCCACCTGCCACGGCACCTGGCTGCTTTTTTGACACCAGGTCTCACTATGTTGCCCAGGGTAGTCTCGAACCCATGAGCTCAAGCGATCCCAGGCCTCTTGCCTCCCAGTGCTTGGACAACAGGCATGCACCACAATGCCCAACTCGATATTAGTTATTAAGATTACGAATATTGCTGAACTCTTCTCCTTTTCTTTTTTCTTTTTTTTTCTTGATTTATGTATAAATTTCACAACTTTGTAATCTCAAGGGTTTGCCCCCCCTTCTCCTTTTCTGCCTACGAACACAAAACAAGTGTCCTGCAGTAAACAGAGTCACATGCACAACTTCTTTTTTCCAGGCTGAAACTCCATTTTTTGCCATAAATTGGGTCATAGTCTCTCTGGAGGGACTCCACGGAGGGAAAGGACAAATGGATTTGAGGGCGTGGCCTGGTGTCCCAGGGCAAAGTGTCACAGCTACAGCCCTCCCTTGGACAGCTCCCACCTTTTCCTAGGAGGAACTGGAGTCACAGGCACCCGGGCTGTGGCTGCCACAGATGAACTCTCTGCTGACTTGCCTGACACCAGTGCCTTCTGGAAGGACATGATGACCATCTCCACACAGTAGTGATTGCTGAAGAGCTTGTGACCAGGGCCCTCAGGGAGCTTGGGAGGAGACTGGGTGCAAAGACTGGAGGGAGGATTTGAACTATTGCTGCAGAGGGCTAAAGAAGATGAATTTCGTCTATGATGGAAGTGGAGTGTGGGCAGCGAGCGGGGTCCGTTCATTGCTTGGTCATCTCCTGGTACCGCAGTTGTAGCTTCGCCTACATGTTATGCCTGGCGCCCAGTTCCATAGCAGCTGGATGAGGTGCGTAGCAGATGCCATCTTTCCTCCTCACATACACAACTTCTTATGGAGATTTCACTTTCTTTTTTATATAAATAATTTTATTTATTTATATATAAATTTCACATCTTTGTATTCCCCGGGGTTCTCCCACCACCTCCCTTCCCTGACCACTCCCACCCATTTCCCCTCCCCCCAATTGTGTGCTTTAGTTTGGTTGTTAACTTGTTTAGACTTTTCCTCCTGGCGTTTTGCTTGCTTTTCCTGTGTTCCATATATTAGGGAAACCACTTGGTTTCTTTTTCTTTCTGACTTATTTCCACTAATATGATTCCTTCTAGGTACATCCATGTTACCATAAAATTATCAAATTTGTCATTTTTAATTGATGAATAATATTCCATTGTGTGTGTGTGTGTATATATATATATATATATACCATATATATATATATATATATACCACATCTTTTTCACCCATTCGTCTGCCTTTTGGGTTGTTTCCATGTCCTTGCCATTATAAACAGTGCTGAAATACACATTCAAGCACAGGTGTCCCTTTGTATAAGTATTTTGGTCTCCTTTGGATAGATTCCCAGAAGAGCAATTGCTGGGTCAAATGGTAGTTCCATTTTCATTAGTTTGAGGGGTCTCCACACTACTTTCTATAGTGACTGGATCAGTTTACATTCCCACCAGCAGTATAAGAGTGTTTCTTCCCACATCCACGCCAGCACTTGTTGTTGCCCTTTTTTTGTGATATGGGCCATTCTTGCTGGTATAAGGTAGTATCTCATTGTGGTTTTGATTTGCATTTCCCTGACTGCTAGTGACATAGAGTATGTTTTCATGTGCTTGTTGGCCATTTGCATTTCCTCTTTGGAGAAGTGTCTTTTTAGTTCTTTCCCCCATTTTTTGACTGAACTTCTTGTTTTGTTTTTGCTAAGTTGTGTGAATTCCTTGTAGATCTTTGTTATCATACCCTTATCACTTTTATGGATGGCAATTTTTTTCCCATTCAGTTGGGTTTCTTTTTGTTTTGATTATTTTCTCTTTTGCTGTACAGAAACTTTTTTAGTTTGATGTAGTCTCAGTTGTTTATGTTTTTCTTCATTTTTTAATCATCTTTTGATGTGTCCTGAAAGATATTTCAGACATGTGGGCATGTAGGTCTTGGAGAGTTTTGCCCAAACTTTAATCTATGTATTTTATGGTTTCAGGTCTTACATCTAAGTCTTTTATCCATTTTGAGCTGGTTTTAGTACATGGCATGAGGGAAGGATACTTTAAATGTTCCACCCACTATATCAAAACATTTAATGAATATGAATTTACCCATATATATATATAATAAGAAAATAAATGTTGTGTTTCTGAACTATGAAACATGAAATCTGGGTTAAACAATAGTTTCTCTTAATAAAAAATCAACAATTTTTTAAAAAAGAAAAGAACTGCACATACTTTAAAGTTATTGTCTATGCTGAATAAAGAAATTTGCAGGATAAATTTAACAAACATTTTTAAGAACTGGATGTTTCTGGTTTTGTCTTCCAGAATTCAGGAACATTTTCCAGGCTTATATACGACAGGTGAAGAGGCAGATATCATCTAAGTTACATTGTGGGGGGTTATAAAAGCAAGTGTTCACTGAAACTGGAAGCAGGTATTCATGCTTATTCAGACAAGTTTGTAAATATGGCCATCCAGCAAATAATGCGTTGTTTACATTAGTGTTTGTGATCGGTGGAACTCTCCATATGGTTGATGAGCTCAACTCTTCCAGGAATGCCCAAGGAAGACCAGATGGAAATTCACAAGAGATGACCTTTCCCACTTGCTTCATGATTTTTTCCCTGAGTACTCAATCAGTGCCAAATGGCCCCCTGACCACTTGGTACAGAGCTCTACATTTGTGGTGTTAGACCACAGTGTATATAAAAATGGAACCCATTGGAAACATGAGCAAAATCTACTCTTTTCTTATTATTTGGTACTTAAGAAAATCCTTAATTGACTCCAAATCTCTCTCTCCTTATTTCATTTTACTTTGTTTCAGCCAGATGTTGAGTTCTTAATATATGCCAAGGAATGGAAAGGTGAAAAACACACTGTGTTAAGAAATGGAGCTAAAGTAATTCTGACTCTGTGGTGCTCTCTCTCTATGAACTGACAGCTTATTGGGAAAGATGGACAAGTCAATACTACAAAATAGTCTTTCACTCATTTGCTGACTAAATTTACCTATTCGTCTTTTTACCAGGTCTTCTGTATGCCAGACAAAGACTAACCTCTTCAGTGGTACATCTCAACCTTGGAAAATCATCTGGGAAACTTAGGAGAGATTTTTGGTCTGCTCTTAGTGATCATCTGTTAAGTTGTTTGAATGGAACCTGGACACTGATAATTCTAATGTGCAGTCAAGGTTGAGAACCACTGCGTGGAGATAACCTTCTTTCCTCCAGAAAGCTCAGTCTTATGGGAGAAGCAGACATAAACCACGACTATCACAGTCCAGAGTAAAGAGCCTTATGATAGAGGTAGGTATAGGGAGCCACGGTCCTTCCTTTTCTTAGTTTGCAAAAAAAATCTAAGACTTTCAAATGTTAATAGATTAGTCTAACATTGTAAAATGTAATTGTAAGTTGTAACCGTGTAAATTATAATTGTAAGCATTGTAAATAGAGGCAGGATATAAAACTAGATCAGTCAGATTTGACTAATCTAAGCCACTACACCAATTCCCAATAGAAGGGAATTGCACCTGCTGGGAGAAGAAAAAATTCAAGCTAGGATTATTTATCTTCATTATTTTACAAGCAAGTTCAGAGTGCTTTTGTACAATCTTATATAGATATAACACTTGTATGAATTCCTAAGCATTCACTAGTGAAAAATATAATAGTAATTTAAAAAAGAAAAAAACGCTCTTGAGGTGGGCACAGGGGCGTGTGCCTGTAAGCGGCAGCCTAGGAAGCTGCAGTGGGGATCAGGGATTGTGGTTCGAGTCCAGCTCAGGGCAACGTAGTGAGACCTAGCTTCAAAAAAAATAGATGGGCATGGTGGCATGTGCCTGTCATCCCAGCTACCTGGGAAGCTGAGGCTGGGGATTGCTTGAGTCTGTGGTACCCTGGGCAACGTGAGTCTGCAGCTCCATGGGCAAAAATAGTGAGACCAAATCTCAAAAAAAAAAAAATACTCTCATTTTACCAAACTAAATCTCCACAATACTTGGAGACGATACAAAGGGCATATTTTTACATCATTATTTCCATGTCTCTCAGAATATCCACCTACCAAAAATTAGGCAATGCTGATTTACTTGTTCTCACAAAAATATGATAACCATGAATACAATTCTGGAAATCAGGTTAGAGACCTTTTTGATAATGTGGCCTGTAATGATTAAATCTTGAAATATACAGCCATGTCATTTGGATAGCCTGGAGGCCTTCTCAAATGTGCCATTCCAGCTAGACATTTTTTTTTCCCAGAGACTTCACAGCATTCTCTTATTTTTTATGCAGGAAACTGTAAAAATCTGAATGCAAAGTTTCTGTTTAAATTATTCTATTTTAGGTTTTTATTTTCATCGCTTTTTTTTTAAGGAAAACTTTTGCCTTTGGAAAAACATCTCAGCTCATCATAAAAAGGCTAGACGCAGGCAAAAAGCAAAAGAACTTTTCTACATTTTGTACTGATGTTTTATACATCAGCGAGGTTGTGTATGACATGTCCAAATTGAAAAGAAAAAACTGAAGCAGCATCTCAGCAATGTCCATCTGGAGGTTTCCTGAGTCAGGATTATTAGCCAAAGTCTAGAAGAGGTCCCTAACTCTTGCCAAAACTGGCCTTTGAGCTGACAAAAGCTGAAATAAAGCCGAATTTTACTATTTTAGGTAGGAGGCAGGAGCAACCCAGTGAGAACAAGGAAGTCAAGGTAGAGAGTCATCTTCTGAAAGTGAATTTTTATTTTATTTTTATTTATTTATTTTTTTGAGACTAGGTCTTGCTATTTTTGCCCGTGGAACCGCAGGCTGTCGTTGCCCGGGGTACCACAGACTCAAGCAATCCCCAGCCTCAGCTTCCCAGGTAGCTGGGATTACAGGCGCACGCCACCACACCCAGCTAAGTTTTTGGAACTAGGTCTCACTATGGGCCCCAGGCGGGACTCGAACCGTGATCCCTAGCCCCGGCTGCTTCATAGGCTGAACCTTACAAGCACGAGTCACTGCCTGAAAGTGAATTTTTAAAAGGAAAGGCATCCCAAAGATGTAAATGCTCTGAGGGGATGAACTCTTGAGTGCCATTGATATATTTACTAGTTAAAGTATACTAGAATACATTTGATGCAGAGATTTAAGAATGCCTGAAAATTAAAAATATCACTATGATTCAAATTATACATATCTGAAGGGGTTCTTTGAAATGTCATGTACAGCGCTTTCATTTTTATCTGTGAGATTATATTGAGGTTCTATTGAACTGATTGCATGAAGAGGTCCTACAAGTTTCAAGAATACATTTTCTCTCCTGGATCTCAGCTCATCATCATCATTGGTTATTGGTTTTGGTCAAAATCTGTAACACTGTAGTTATTTCCCCTTTTGGGTTTATTTTTGTGAGTCAGCTTATTTCTGGGTGTCACCCAGGAAGCATATGTCTGTCTATTTTTGGTACATCTAAGAGACAAGGCCTTTCTCAAAACGGGAGATGGGTAACTTGGTTGTGAGCTTCCTCCGCAGCGGGCATTTGACCTCAGGAAGCAGTTCATGGATGTGGAAATCCTCCAGAGGGGGAACTTACACACTGATAAGGAGTTTACCTTCTTTGCAAAATATCTGTGTCTCTGAGCTATTACACAGCGATGCCATGATAGAGCAGTTTCCTTTGTGACATGAGGGATGTAAGTGTCCATCACCAAACCCAAAACCAACTGCTTTAAGGACAAGAAAGGTCTCTTATTCTGCATCCCAAGAAATTCTCAGACAGGGCAGCTCCAAGTCATTGACACACTGATTCATTCAGAACCCAGGGTTAGCCGGGCATGGTGGCTGCGCCTATTGTCCAAGCGCTGGGAGGCAAGAGTTCATGGGTTTGAAACTACCCTGGGCAACACAGTGAGACCTGGTCTCAAAAAAGCAGCTGGATGCCGTGTGGGGCACCTGTAATCCCAGCTACCTGGGAGGCTGAGGCTGGGGATTGCTTGACTTCATGGTACCCTGGGCAACTTGAGTCTGTACTACCCCAGTCTGCAGTACCCAAAGCAACACAGAGAGACCTAGTCTCCAAAAACAAAAAAACAAACAGGGTTTTCCTGACTATTTTTTCATCATCTGCCTCCAATTCTGTTTCCAGCCAGGTTTCCTCAGGTTTACCAAATGGTTGCTGTAGTTTCCAGCATAATACACTGATACCACAATGGTGTCTTCTGTGTCTCCTTATTGGGTGGCAGTTAACCTTTCAGAAGTTTCTAGCAGACAATGCTAGAAACTGGGAGTGGATGACAGCACGTGCCTGAACACTTGCTGTCACAGGTACCAGCATCATCTGAGTTGGATTCCCAATCAGGACTTCGCCGGAGTCATATGGGAAGGATGGATGTCTGAATTAAGTTGGGCCACTCTTGTGTGGAAGGAAATAGAATGATTGCTAGTTGGAAAACAGTCTCTAGGGAGAATAGAGAAAGTGATAGAGGAGAGTGGAAAAAAATAGTTCTAGGAAATAGAGCTCAGAGATGAATCTTTGTAGGAACAGATGGACTTAACAGTTATAGGAAGCAGGTGGCAACAGAGTAGAAGGACTCTATTTTTAGGCACCCTCAGTGATCCTCTATGCACATCAGGTCAGGAACACAGGGAAAACAGTAAAGGGATTTGGAAACTTTGTGTGCTGGTCATTGCATTAATGTCAACTTTGTTTGTTGGATGATTAAATCAGGATGATTTTCCAATAAAACCCTCCAAAATGAGAGTGTATTGTATAAGTAACTTGTTCAAGTTTGTTCACATGATAAACTTGCTTTTCCCTCTACCCATGCAACCCGGAAAAAGATATGGGTATTGTTTCAAGAAGATGCCTAATGTTCCCCATTATTCATTTATCCACAAATGCTTACTGAATACCTGCATACCAGGTACCATTTTAAATTCTGAGATTAATATAAAATTAATCATAGGAAGTTAATTAAGCATAGGAAGTTTGTGTCCACATAGAACTTATATTCTAGAAGTCGGAGAAAAACAATAAGCATATGATCAAATACCAAGAGATAAGTTTTAGGGGAAAACAAAGCATTGTAAGGTAGGATGATGCAAGATTTGTGTTTCATGTGGTACATTCAGAGATGATCTCAATTAAATGGTATTTGATGAGAGACCTCAAAGAGGGTGTGACTATAGGATCTCAAGGAGGAATGTTCCTGAAAGAAGAAATGGAAGCTACAAATTTCCTGAAGTAGGTACTAGCTTAAAGGATAGTCAACGTCTGTATGAATGGAGCAGACAGTGGAAGATGGAATGAGGGATGAGTTTGGAGAAATAAGAGATGGTACTGGTACAGGTCAGACATTTTCTAAGTATATTTTCTAAGGCCCTACTTAGGCCTCCAGATCAACAACATCAGTCTCTTCCAGATACATGTTTAAAATATGAATTATTGGGCCCTCCCAGGCTTCCTCAATCAGGAATTATGGGGGTAGAGCCAATTAAACTGTGTTTTAACAAGACTGCAGGTGAATCTGATCGTGTTACCACTGAAGGTCAAGAACCAGGGTTGTAGGTTATTATGAGAATCTTGAGCTTTTATTGTGGGTAGATTGGGGAACTCCTGGAGAGATTTAGGCAGAGGGTACAACCAAATTTCCATTAAAAATGACCTTTCTGACTTCTTTGTTAAAACTAAAATAGAGGAAAGCAAAGGAAAGAAGCAAATAAATCAAATAATCATAATAGTCGGAGCAGGAAGTCATGTTGGCTTGGACCAGAATGGCGGTAGAGGTGGTGGGGAATGTTGGATTCTGTATATATTTTGAAGATAGAGCCAACAAGAATTACAGATGGCTTATATGTGAAGTGAGAAAGTTAGAGAGTAGATAAGAATAACTCCAAAGTTTTTGGCCTGAACAACGAAGGGTGGCATAACTCTTTATTGAGATGTAGAAAACTGTAGGGGGGAAGGGATTAAGGGTGAAAAGGAGGGATTAAGAAGGGTTAAAAGGCTTTGGCCATGTTCGGTTCAAAGTGGCTCTGCCAGGTGGGAATTCAGGGGAGTCTTCTGGGTTAAAGATAACACTTGGGAGTTGTCAGGCCCTCTGTGCTATTTATTGCCGTAGACCTGGATGAGATCATTTAGGGGATGAGCACAGATGGAGAAGAAATCCTATAGCTGAGCCTTGGGTATCTTAGAAGCAGGAGGAGATGCAGAGAAACTAGCAAAGGGGATTGAGAAAGAGTAAGCGATGGGCTTGGAGAAGAAGGAAGAGATGGTGCCCTCCAAGCTACTCGGAAATGATTCAGGAAAACGTAAGTGGTAGCGGGGCTTGCTTGGAAGGTGGAGTCGAAAAAGGTGCTTGTTTTGGGTGCAGAATTTACAAGCGGTATTGGAAGTCTCAACCATCAAGATACTGTCAAGGTAGAATGAAAATTTTATTTAAAGATCCACGATAAACAAACTATCACAGTTTAAATGAAGCCAGGACCTAGGCTACCCTTGCATGGCTCACCTTCCTCCCTTCCCTCGCCCTGGTCTGGCCACCTCCTATCTAACTGAAAACTTTGTTCCCCATGAACTTCCCTGCATTAATTTTTATTTAAAAATACTTAAAGGGCTGGGCACGGTGGCACATGCCTTTAATCATAGCTTACGAAGCGAGGCCGAGACTAGGAATCGCTTGAGTTCGCGGGTTCGAGACCCACCCGGTGCAACATAATGAGACCTAGTCTCAAAAAATAGCTGGGCGTGGTGGCACATGCCTGTAATCCCAGTTACCTGGGAGGCTGAGGCTGGGGATCATTTAAGTCTGTGGTACCCTGGGCAATGTGAGCCTGTGGTTCCTCGTGCAATATAACGAGACTTAGTCTCCCAAAAAAGAAAAATAACAACAAATTAATAAAAATAAAATATTTAAGACAAAAATAAGACATCACTGGCTTAGATGACGAGGTTTTTGCTACCTCTTCACACTTCACACTTGCCCTGACTGGCTTCATTCTCCGCTTAGGGGCAGATAAAGACAACTGATTGTGTAGGGGATTTAGCATCAGAGGAGGCACCGAGAAAAGCTTACTCAGTAAGACTGTGAGGACAAAGTGTGACGTGAGGAGGTTCAAGAGGGAAAATGGGAGGGGAAGAATTGAAGACAGAGAAGTAGACTCCTAGGGAGTTGTGCTGTTAAAGACCAACAGAGAAGGACCACCAGCCACAGGGTGTGTGTGATCAAGTGCAGGTTTGATTTCAGACAGAGACCATGTCAGCAGGTTTGCATGTGGAGAGAATGATAGGAAAGGTGGGGGTTGATAACATAGGAAAAGGGATGGGGAACAGACATGGGACACACGTGCATGTGTGTTGGTGAGCATCTGAGGCTTGCAGTGAAGACAGAGCTGTATTATCAGTCGTTTTAAAATTCTAACCCCCCCCACTATCCCTTCTAACCCTCTGTCTCTTCCCTCCCCCCTCTTAACTTCAGAAGTCTCACCGTGTTTATTAATGCATGCTAGTTTTTGCAAGTATTTTACTTTATCAAACTCCTATCTAATTACTCCTCACAATTCCCTCAAATGCCTCCATTTTGCTGAAAATGGCTGCCCTTCATCTTTTGTTATGGCTGAATAGTATTCCTTCGTGTGGTTCTAATTGTCTGTGATGGATATTTAGGATGTATTTTCAGTTTACTAGAAGCAAATCAAGTCAGTTTACAAAAGAACAGGTGCAATGAATTGTGACTTCCTTAATTAAAAAAAAAGAGGTTTAAAAAGGAGAACCTATAACCTTAATGTGCATTGGTGTGGTTATGGGTACAGTCAGGCTGTAAGCTTCTGGCAGTGAAGACCATAGGGAAATGAAGAACACATTTGTACCTCAGCGGAGGCCATGTTCCTACAACTAGCCCGTATTGTATATGTGACACCATCCTTAACATTCAAGGCACGAACAGAAATTTGATCACTATGGATTGAGAAAGGACCGTGTGATGAAGGGAAGTTGTCTAAGTATTTAACCTTTTGATGTTTAATATGATCTAAGTCTAGAACTGAACGTGCAAAGGAGCAGAAAGATGAGCATTCTTAAATTTACATTTTGTCCTTTGGGATTTTGATTGAAGCTCATTGTCAAACACATCAAGGTGACTATCAAACTTGACATGTAGCAACTCTGTTCCATCATGGAGTTAAGAGAGAGCCCATAGCTCTGGGTCTGAGTTAGTATCACACATTCATTGAGCGGGGTAAGGAAACTATTTTGTGTCCTACCTTTGACCTGAAGCTGTGCCCTGTCATAAAAAGGGGTTGCAGAGGGAACTCTATCAAGGGAGGGCTTTCCTCTGCTGAAACATAGTTGATCAAGATGACCAAAGAAGCACAACAGAGATGGTTTTATCTTTACTTTTTTTCAGAGAGGGTGTCACCAGGCATGTGACATCATCAAGGTGTCACATTGTGTAGTGTTCGCTTAATGGTGTGATGCCCTGATGGTTTCCCAGGAGTTTGGAACACAGCATACCCTTCAGATGGCAGAATAAATTAGACTCGTGTATGGAATTACTTGCTATTGATCATAGAAGGTTGGAAGAAATCAGTCTGGTATTGTCATTTTTATTTTAAAAAGGTCTTAGGTATTTTATTTCAGAAAGTAAATGGCTACTAGGATCACTTGGCACTTAAGAAAATTGCCATTTCATGTTGTTGAGTTCAGTCGAAAGAGCAGATACCATAATCAAAATAGAGTCAAACCAAATGTTTCATGTTGTGCACATTAAATAAATGCATTGACAAAGTTTTTCAAATTTCAACTTCTGGGGTTAGTGAGAAGTACATTTACTCAAAGCCTGCATTTCAAATGTTCTCCCCCCACCCTTTTTTCTGCCACCAAAGAAGAAACCCTGACAGGGGAAGGGACTATACCCAAATGCCAGTCAGCTCATGGGAATCTGGACATATCAAAGGGGGTAGAAGGAAGGAGAAAGGTCTTAGGATATGCTGCATTATGACAGATCTGTAGACAGTGTGCTGAGGAACATCAAGATATGTCTTAGGTGAGACTTATACAGATACTTGGGAAAGATCACAAACTGCTATCCTGGAATTAAACTGCCAGAATTTTTTATGAAACCACTAAAAAGTCCTATCTTTAAGGGGAGAACTATACTATTCAAGTCTTGGGTCTCTTAGAGCTGATGATTCATCTCCAAGTCATTTTATACTTTTGAAATTTGTCAGTGATATAATGGGAGCAAAGTTTTTCCTGAAAGGAAGACATAGGCTGTTTGTTCCTTGCAAAGGAAGTGAAAAATGAGGAAACCATCTGGCATTCGCTCAAAATATCTAGATAATTGAGGCCAAAGTATCTTTTGGCTTAATTTTATATCAATGAACATCCTTGATGTGGCCTTCTACTATTGCTGTGTAGAGTTTCAAGGAAAGAACCTAAAATTGACTAAGAATAATTTTAAAATATAATGGTTTAATATTATTGAATAGTATTCTCCATTATTCTTAGCAATTCTGCTATTGTGTAATTTAATATATGTGTAAATATATTAATTAAAGATAGGTTTAAGACTCCTACCTTTATTGAAAATTTTGCATTGATGAGATATTTTTCATATGTGATGTAATCTGTTATCTCTCAAAATTTGCATTTCAAAGCTGATTGATAGACTAAGTGAGATGAAGTTGATGTACTTTCTGTATAACAGAGATGTAGGATGAATCTCTGCTGAGGAAACATTATTTACTGCCAAGGTTATTTAATAAATTCAGTTTTGCCTTTTTAAGTTAGAATTATATGTTTTGTACCAGACATCAAAACTCTGTTGCAAAAGCTCACATATTCTTGAGGATAAAAGAGCCTATTTAAAGAACATTTAATAGACGTGTTTTCCCCTTCTATATAAGTGTATAAAGTACTGTTTTATTATTCATTAGGAAATGTGATTATGTGATGATATCTTCTCATGTCCTTAGATGAATACCACCCTTCTTGCCTGGTTTTTATCTTTGTATACATCAATTTTTGTTACTGGGAATAAATTGAAAAAGTTTGGGAAATACTGTAATACACTAGTTAAAGAAGTGCTTATTTAATGGGAATTAATAACCATGCAAATTTGAAGCCAGTATATCCAACCAAGGACAGTATATTTAGCTGGGTTACTTAAATATACTCACTGGTTAGTATGTGATAGTTGTTACCAATTTTGCACCAAACGTTTTCTTAAGTTCCATCATTCTCAATCATATGGGAACATCATATGTAATGTCTTTTAAAGTCTAGAACCTGAATGATCCAATTGGGTCCCCCATTTGAAGAAAGCAAATTTATCCACTAAAAACACAATATTTTAGAATTTTCCGGGAAAATATATAACAGAAATTACAGGAGCTTAGTCTTAGTATTCTGCAATTTAAAAACATATTCCAGGCCAGGCACGGTGGCTCATGCTTGTAAGTTTCAGCCTATGAAGCGGCCGGGGCTAGGGATCGCGGTTCGAGTCCCGCCTGGGGCCCGTATCGAGCCCTAGTTCCAAAAAAATAGCTGGGTGTGGTGGTGCGCGCCTGTCATCCCAGCTACCTGGGAAGCTGAGGCTGGGGATTGCTTGAGTCTGTGGTACCCCGGGCAACGACAGCCTGCGGTTCCACGGGCAAAAATAGCAAGACCTAGTCTCAAACAAAACAAAACAAAACAAAACATATTCCCACACTTTAACAAATCATTTTTCTTCCTCTTTACCATTTTCTTCTCCTCCATCTCCTTTTTAACTTTGGGTTCAACTTGATAGTCAACAGAAATGGCAAACATTCAATGGACATTACTCTAGCTAATTAGCTAAACAGGAGATGAGCAGTGACTTTCCTATGTTGAGGAATCACCCTGATTCTGAATTTATATTTTTTTCTCCTTTTCCCTAGGCTACTCCTTAACTGGCCATCAATTAAAATAAATCTAAAGCCATTTTGATTGGATTTGCCTCCAATCAAAATTGGAGGCAATTTTTTGGTATATAAATACTCCAATTAGAAGGACTAGATTTACCCTCTCACCCTAAGCAGTTGCAAAATTGGAAAAAAAGATATGAAATAACAATTTTCAAGACATTGATGTTAGGGAATGAAGGACAGCGATTCCTAAGGAGTCAAACCCTTTATTAGCCCAGCTGAGTGCCTAAAAGTTTTCACGTATATATGCAATTTTTAAGCAATGGTGAGATTTAGGATTTTTTTCGATGTACAAAAGCTGAAAGAATCATTAGCAGAATTGTACTATGTGAAATGTTTATGGAACTATTCACAGAAGGTAAATAATACTCAATTGAAATCTGAATTTGCATAAAGAAATGAAGACACTGAGTAACTCTGTGGATAAATATAAGGTATTTAAATCTCCTTAAAAGATAATTTGCTGTTTAAAGTGTCTATGACATAAATAGAAGTTAAAAAAAGAGCTATGAAAGCAACCACTAAATAACAAAGCAAAAAGCCTTACTGAATAAATCCTAATCATAACAAATATTCAATTAATTCAAAGGAAATCCATGAGAGAGGAAAAAGGGAACAAAGAGCAGATGGGAGAAATAGGAAGTAAATCAAATGTGATAGACTTAGACATTAAATATAAATGGTCTCAATAATTCATTTAAAAGGCAGAGATTTTCAGATTGATAAAAAAATCAAGTCTCAACTATATACATCTTTTTTGTTTTAGACTATGTCTCGCTATTTTTGCCTGTGGAACCAGAGAATCACGTTGCCCAGGGTACCCTGGACTCAAGCAATCCCCAGCCTCAGCTTCCCAGGTAGCTGGGATTACAGGTGCGTGCCACCATGCCCAGCTATTTTTTTGGATCTAGGTCTCGCTATGTGCTCCCAGTGGGACTCAAATTGCGGTCCTGGCCCCGGCTGTGGCTACCTAGGCTGACACCTACAGGCAAGTGCCACCATGCCCGGCCTCAATTATGTACAGCTGGAAAAAACATGATTTATGTATAATGACACAAATAGGCTATAAATTAAAATGATGACAAAATCTGAGTAGTTATTTCAGACAATATCGTCAAGCAAAGTGAACTACTTTGCAGAAAGTTTCTATAAAGTATTCACTCTTCTATGTTAGTATGAAATGAAAATATTACAAAGACTAAATTTTTTTCTGATCATTTAGCAACAAGGGTCTTCACAGTTTTGTATAGTTTCACATGCTCTTACATGCATACATGTTTCTTTGAAAATTCTGAAGCAAAGAGAATGTGATCAAGGGGTGGGGAGAGAGTTTGAGATTGAGTTAAAACAAGCATACAAATAAAGAACGAATGCTTAGCTGTGCTGTTAAGGGAAGTTTTCTTTCTTTTCTCATAAAGATCTTTTTTGTTTCCTTTTCCTTTTTTGTTTGAAGTTTTTCTACAAATGCCCCAAACACATACAGGCATCTTCATTGGACTTTATAGTAAGTTTACCTTTTCATTCACTTAGACTTAGAGCCTTAAAATTATCCTTGAATCCTCTCTTTTCATATTCCACATTTTATCAGATGCAGTGTTTAATCTAGCTTCAGAATACACCCAGAATCTGATCTCCCATCACTTTATTTGCTAATACCTGGTCTATTCTTTCTTTCTCCAGTCACAGCAGTAGTCTTTTATGTGGGTTCCCTACTTTCAAACCTTGATCTTCAGTAGTAAGCTTGAGCCCTTTAAAATAAAATCATGTGCTTTTCACTTCAACATCCTCCTACCACACCCTCTTTCCCAGAATTCCCTTTGCCTTCAGTGTAAAATCTAAAGTCCTTATAATGTGCCAGAGATGCCAGATTGAACTGTAGTAACAGTCCTCATTGCTACCCTCTTCTCTTCTTCCCTCATTCACTCAAACAGCCTCCTTGCTGTTTGTTCCCTCAACATGCAGTGTGTAGTCCCTCACCAAGTTTTTGTTTCTTCTCCTTGGGGACTTCCCAAGTTGTTCACACGAAAAACTGCTTCACACATTCAGATGTTGGTAGCAATGTTAATCTCTCCATGAGGTCCATCCTGACTGCCCCATTTGAAGTTATAACCATTCTGATCCACCCCTCTTCTCATTCCTTAATCACCTATTAAGTTCTATTTTGTCCCATAGTATTTGTTACCTTTGGATGGATTACATAAATCAATTATTTATGATTATTTTTATTATTGGCCTCTACACTAGCATAGAAATGCCATGAAAACAGGAATTTTTATGTTTAGTTTGTTCAGTGGTTTCTCTCAAGGCTTTAGAACAATATCTAGTAGAAAGTAAGAAATCAATATTTATTAACGAGCAAATCATCATTTTCAGGGAAGATTAAATGACCTTGGCAGAAAAAAGAAACCTAATGTATTTCATCTTTTCCACCAAAATATCTATCACAAAACCATATGCATTTTTTAATTTATATTTTTGGTTGGCAAATATCTAAAGACTTAATTTTTCATATGTAAGAGTGACTAGTGATTTTGGCCATGGTTAAAAATTGCTTGATCTTGTTAGATCTGTGGTAGAAAGACCCTATTATTCATATTTAAGTATAATTCTTATGCAACTTAGTCAAGTGATTTGCACATTATTAGGTTGAGGAGATAATGTTTCACCTGTATAGTTTTTGTCAATAGTCAATCACAGAGAAAGGAGATGGGTTTTTTTTTTAATGGAAAATTTCTTTGGGTTTTTGGGTCTTTGTGAATCACTCTTAGCCTCTTAGGTCTTAACAAAAGGTCTCAAGGTATTCAAGTTGTCTGTGAGGGGATGCAAGAGAATACCACTTGGTGGAGAAAGATTTGGAGCAAGTAAACAGGGAGCCATTGATATATGCAACTCTGGGCTTTGGACACAACACACACACACACACACACACATCTGCCTTCCCTACCCCCATTACTATAATTCCCCAGTCAGGAAAGCTGTAGGGTAAGATGAGAGCATTGAAACTTAGGAAAAGGCGGCCACCTCCTTTCAAGCTAGAAAGAACTCCCTCTTTAAGGGTTGAGTTTTATCTGAATGAAAGAGGTGGTTTCTTCAACACTTTCTTAACTTCTGCTCTAACATTTGCAATTTACAATTGCTATGCATTGGCTTGTAGTCTAGATGAGGTACTATGTTTGAAGTGACCAAGAGTTATATTTGCATTGACTTTTTACTTGCTGAAATTGCATCTCCGTATTTGACCTTGTTATGCTGTTCTTAAAGTTCCCGAGACTGAGGCCATATGTTTTATTTCTCTCATAGTCTTCCATTGCAGTGGTGTTACTTATAAATGATCTGGGCCATGACAGCAACAACCACAGCAGCAGGAACAACTACAACTGCCATTTATTGGTCATCTGCTATGTGACAGGAAGCATACAAACTTATAGAAGTCTGTTACTCTTATGGTGTCTTTCCTTCTCTGTGGTTTTCTTAGAGCTCATGACACTTCATTTGGAGGGGAAGTGTTTACTTTTTACCTTCCATGCAGAGAATGGGCTGAGGCAGAAATAGAGTTGACAGGGGAACAGAGGTATGGAATGTGTAGATTTTTTATAAATTATTCCCTATATAGACATATTCCATATGTCCATATGGAATGACACAGAAAGAGTGAAACAGGAGGCCAGTTTACAGGGCAATCTTTTGTTAGAGTCAAATTGAGGGATGAATACTAAACCTTCCCAACTCATTTCTGCTAGCTGATCAATACTTTAATAAATTGTGAAAATAATTTTAAGCCCTCTGACAGTTTATACTTTTTCATGTCCTGCCATCTGCCAAGGTCAAAGTTAAAGGAAAGTTGACCCATTTCTATTGTTTCCCCCCCTAGATGTTGTTTTCTTTCTTCTTACTCTTCTAGTTCAAATTTCATCCAAATAAATTCCGACACACAAGTCAAATTCTTTTCACTCTTAATGAAATTTGGCTGCACTAACTGGTTTAGCTGATCGCTGTTGAAGTTTTGGACATGGACATTAATTATAAAGAGATTTTCACTGTTGTGTTGTTTGAAAATAGTATAAGAAAAGTAGCACTCCTTCAGCTGATACTGGTGTATCCCCAATCTCCTGCTCTATTCTTTGACTTTGAAAGAAAAGTGATTTCCAGTGAACTCATCAAAATTTCCCTATTTCCATGTCAATTACTCTGGTTGCATTTCTTCTACTCTACGATGGACACTAAAACTTTCTGAGTATGTCCTTTGGTTCAGGTTCTGTCCTTGGGACATGAAGATAGCAAAATGAATCAGAAACACCTTTTCTTCACAAGCACTCTGGTTATTATTAGAAGGAAACAGGTTGAGATCCGAGCAGGAAATTAAATACTACACTGGGTATTTCAAAAGAGAATTTAATTTAGGGAACTGAACAGGTATTGAAGGACTGAAGAAACAAAGCAGGGAGACTCAAGAGACCTGGGGAGGAAGTAACTACAGAAATCAGTTACTATCTCTAAGGTGGGGGTGAAGACTGCTTAGGATTCCAAAACCCCAGAATGTTACCGAAGAGACTCAGAGAATGGCTGTTTCTTTTAAAGATCAATGAGGGCTGTGAAAAGACTGACCTGTGATCATCAAGAGAAGCTGCAATCTGTTGCTGCTTTGCAAAGAACAGCAAACATATAGAAAGGAGCAGTGGCATCTCCTTCCTGTTTTTTCCTGTTTACTTCTTAACTAAATCTATCAGGAAGACAAGATGAGATATGGGAAATTCATTTGGTTGAGTCCTAGCCCATCATCACAGGGAAGAGGTTAGAAGGGTGGAAGGGAAAAAATACAAATAATTGGCTTAGCATTTAAACAGAAAAAGAAATAAGATGTTAACAGGTAGACTGGTGACTGAAATGTATGGTGACTATGGTAGGAATACATAGTCATACATGTAGGAATACATAGTCATACATGTAGGAATACAGAATGGGACAGTCATGTTGCCTTGAAAGACAGCAAGACAGTAATAATAAATACCCATTCAGTTATTCATATCAGAGGCAGAGCAAGCACCATGTTCTGAACCAGAAGTTAGATGTTTTGGGACTTTCCCAGATAATTCAGAAAGATTTGGGAATGGATCAGAGATTCATTCATTCAGCCAATACTTAGTAGTAGGGCACATGCTAAAGATACATCACTGAAGGAGGTAGAAAGAACTCTGCCCTCATGGAACTTACATTCTTGTAGCTGAGACAGAAAATGACCACATATACAGAGAAAACAAAATGATAAGAGTACAAATAAATGGGGTACTCTTATGGACAATAAATAGGGCAGGCTAACTTTGTCCAGTTCTGGGAAGTTCGAGTTTAATTGATACCTGAAGGATACAAAAAACTGGAAGTGCCTGGTAAAAACTGGTGGGCATTAAACTAGTTCTTAAAACCAGTGGAAGGTGGAGGTGACTGCAGTGCTTTCCATCCCCCCCTCCCCACATAAATACACATTTTCTGTGTTTATTGCCAGAAAAGAAAACATTTCCATCTCATTGGACGTAACAAGGAGGTGTCAATGCCTCAGCTACTAGGACCTTTTTATTAGTAAAATTGAGCTTCAGAGAAGGAGCTGGAAGGAGGCAAGACTTACATAGATGACAGGGTAATATCTCCAGAATTGGCTTCTAGTCTAATGTAATAAAGAGTCCTGGCAGAGACATGATCTGGGAACTGTTGACATGTGTTGTATGTTCTAAGGGCTATTTGGGCGATAGTGTAGAGAAATAGTGACATAAGTAGAGGCTAATAATTTAAATAATTGAAAGATGCCAATATACATACATTGCATAAATAACATATTTGTTGGTTGGTGAAATCAATTAGGAATCAATAAAAAATAGAAAAAACTTCAATGGAAAATCAATTAAAATCAATTATAATTTGAACAGAACAGGGTTTTATTTCCTTTTTTTTTTTTTTTTTTTTTTCAAAAACAAGATTTTATCCTGTTAGGGGACTGAAAATATGATGAGATATAATGAACATACTGAGCTTTTAAACCTTAATTGTAGTAATTCAAATCATTTTCTACGAAGGGCCAACAGATACAGGAAAAGATTCTCATCACTAGCAAGCAGGGAACTGCAACTGAAAACCACAGTGAAACATTACCTCACACCAGTTAAAGTGACAATTGTAGTATAAAAAATTTAACAAATGTTGGTGAGGATGTGAAGAAACTGAAACCCTTCCATACATTTTAGTGGGTAAATAAAATGGTAGAGCCACTACATAAAATGGTGTGGAAATTCATCAAAACTTCTTTATGATCCAATTATTTTACTTCTGGCTATACAGGATATCAATTGAAATTAGAATCTCAAAGAGATAACTGTGCTCCCATGTTTACAAAGCACTAACAACAGTCAAGTTATAGATACAGCCCAACATCCATCTGTGGATGAATAAATTAAAAAAATGTGGTATATCCATATGATGGAGTAATATTTAACCTTAAAACATGAAGAAAATTCTGCCATTTGTGAATATATGAATGAACCCAGGTAGATATTAGTCTATGTGAAATAAACCAATCACAGAAAGATAAGCTGCATGATTCCACTGTATGTGGTGTCTAAAATGTCAAACTCACTATTGCAGAGAATAGAATGGTGGTTGCTAGGAAGTAGCGAAAGGAATAAAGTGGAGTTGTTTTTCAATTGGTTAAAAGTTTCAGTTATGCAAGATAAACAACTTATAGCAATCTGTTGTGTACCATAGTCAACAGTTCCGTATTATGCACTTAAAATTTTGTTTGGAAAGAACTCATATTGTTTATATCACAAAATGAAACAAAAACCCGATGGGATACAATGACATTTTTGGACTTGATTATTATACTGATTGTGGTGAATATTTGTGGATGTTTCCATATGCCCAAAATCATCTTATTGTATCCAAATTCATCAAATTATATTCATTAAATTTGTGCAGTATTTTGTATACAAATTATACTTCAATGAGTTTGCTTAAACAAAAAATAAATGCATGTGGGATAAAAAAGGTAGAGTTAATATTTGATAAATATAAGCAATATACTAATAAAAATAAGATACTGAACTCAATAGTAAAGTACATAAATTGTGGATCCATTATCTTCAGTAGAGAACATTGTTAATATACTGTGTCTATTTGCATATTACCTGCCATTATCCACTTTTTAGATGCCACTGCTATTCTGAATTTCATATTAATTCATTAAAAAATTAGTTTCACTACATATGTATATATCCCTAAATGGTGTATCATTTTGTATTTCCTGTTTATGATTTTTATTAAAATGACATTATATTGCACAGTCTTCAATATTGTGGTTTCTATGATTGATTCATATTATAGCATTTTTTTTAACATTGCAAATAAGCTATAAGAATTTTATTAAAATGACATTATATTGCACAGTCTTCAGTATTATGGTTTCTAAGATTGATCCATATTGCCTTTTTTTAACATTGCAAATAAACTATAAGGATTTCTGCTCTGGTAGTGGAGGTTTAGGCTGTTATTATTATTATTTGCTATTAGTGAATATTTCTCTGATCATTATTATGCTTGTCTTCTGCTGAACACACATTTTATGTGTTCTAAGAGTTATCAAGAAGCTACATAGAAGCAGAATTGACAGGGTTAGTCTACACAAATGTTTCACTTCAAAAACTTGGGTGCTATTATTTTTAAATAAATAATGCTCATTAAAATTTTTTAAATACAGAATTACCCATGATTTATCTCTAATTCCTTCCTGATCATTGTATTCCTGGTTCTTGGCTGCTTATAGCAATCATTTTGACACATTAATTTTAACACCAACTAACCTCTCTAATTGCTGTCTCTAATTATGAGGCAGATCAGCTTTAATTTATTCCAGTGAAAGTACTGAAGGTCCTGTGTTGTGTGACTCAGAAGATGAAGATATATCCTAACTCCTTGCTCCTCTCAGGAGGTGGAGGTATTGATACTTAACCTTCAAGATCTCTTATTTGCCTGGATCGCTACTAGCATCACTTGAAAACATTCACTTCTGTGTATATTTTTTATTCATCATTTTACATTCTTTTTCTTAAAAAGAACCTAACTTATATTAGCCATCATTCCATGAAACCTGAATTTGTCCCCAAGTTTCTTTTATATTATAATCCCTTTACTTTGGGGTTTAATTTACATTTTATAACCTTGGTCTTCCCAATACCCTGCAATAGCTTTTAAGGGACTTCTTAAGAGATTTAAACTATTTTTTAAACTGAATATTTTAAACATTACCTCAAACAAGAGAATAGTCATTATACTAACTCAATAACGAGCTCTTCCTAAGGGCTATCATCCTTCTAGTGAAGTTACTTGGAAATAAGTTAGACTCCTAATGGTTTTCAACACAGTGGGTTAATTGAATTGATTGAAGTCACTCTTGGAACCACCCAGCTTACTTTGATTATGACTTGGCTGTCAGGGTTAAATCAGATTTCAAGGTCTAATGGATGGTGTCAGTGCTTCATAGATTTGTCCTGGGGTTTCCCCATAATTTCTGCCTGATATTTATGAATTAAGTTTATAGACAATGTCAGGTATAATAAATCAATTAATATTTATTTAGGAAAAAATATTGTGTCCGTAATAACTAATGATGGCTAACATAATGTTGTAATCACTGACTTAAAGATATCATTATCAACTTCTGGTCATTGACCTGGAAAGGTATGACTACAGAAAGGCACTCATTAAGAAAATAGTGACTTTGAAGCAGAATACTATCATTGCCTTATGAAGCAGATTATTTCTCATAAATGTTACTATGAGTCAGGGTCCTTTGTGTGGCAATGAGCTTTTTCCAGAACCTCTGGAACAAGTGAAAAATCTTTAATTCCTGACTCATGTCAGGATCTTCTCAAGGGATTCTATTTTATGATCTTTTTTCCTCTACTGATAACCAAACCCACTTTATTGCTATTTGCTAGGGTCACCAAAGCCTCCCAACAATTCAGCCATTCCTCTTACTTGTTTCCCAAGGTGGAGCATATCAGGCTAGAAACCATGCCTGCTGATCAAATGCTCACCTTCTAAAACACTTTCTATGCAAAGGGCCCGTCTAGCTTTATTAAAAAATACCCACTTTTTGGATCTATTTCTGCTAAATTGATTCCTTCTTGCTCCACCATGTTGCTGAAAATGACATGATTGTCTTTGATTGATGCGTAATATTCCACTGTGTAAATATACCACCTTTTTTCAGCCATTCAGCCAACAGAACTGAAGCATAGAGCAAGAGAGGGAGAGGAGGGGGAAAAATGGGGGGAGGGGCAGGGCACAAAAGATTAAGATGGTTCAAGGGTGAAAAGGTGATGGGAGATCCTTGGGGTAGACAATGATGTAATTTATATATATTTATATATACATATAGATATATATAGGTGCAATCAATATAAAAAATAAAATATCAAAAACATACCCACTTTTTTTTTTTTTGAGACTAGGTCTCATTATGTTGCCTAGGGTACCACAGACTCAAGTTGGCCAATGTATGTGGACTCAAGCGATCCCCAGCCTCAGCCTCCCAGGTTGCTAGGATTACAGGCACCTGCCACGATGCCTGCTTTTTCGAGACCAGGTCTAGCTATGTTTCCCGAGGTAGTCTCAAAGCCGCCAACTCAAGTAATCCCAAGCCTCTTGCCTCCCAGCACTTGAACCACAGGCGTGCGCCACCATACCTGGTTTCTTGGTGTACTCAGTATGCCTGCAGCTCTCAATTCAGGCGACACATGCGAGAGAAAGGAACTACCTGACCATCCAGCCAACTCATGCAAAGTCTCTTCCCTTTCACACCTCTGCTTGAGCTCCTCCCATAGATGCCCCCTCCACCCAGCCCCACCAGCCTTCCATGAGGACACCTCCTCCATGCAGACCTCCCCTGAAGAGTTCTGCTGGTACCAGACTCCCTCCCAGAGGAGGAAGCACCTGTGTTTATTGAAAACGCTACCATCTCTGACAGGATGTCTCCCCAGTTCTCCAAGTAGCACTAATCATTCCCTGACCACCTCAGACTAGATAATGGGATACTCAGCGGGGGGTGGAGCTGGGGGTGGGAGGTAGGGGGTGGAGGGGTTCCTTAGCCACAGAACTGCAGTCTCGCTTAATTTGCACAGAATATCTTATTCCTGTCTCTCTTATGTAATACTTGCCTTCCGGTGAGTGTAAGGCTCCTCCAGCAATAACAACTTGCATTTATATAGCCTTATGAACATGAACTCACATAAATCACACTCATTAGTGGCTCTTCCCTTTAGAAGTTCCTTTCCCAGGTGACTAGTGCCTCCAGGCTGTCTCTGAACGTCTGCCTGTCTCCATTACTGGTGTAATCGTACTTAACTCTCCCCAGGGAAGGCCACCTGGCCAATGCCTTTCCTCACTCTTGACTCTCGCACCTATTTAGCTGAAGTTCTGACTCCCCTCTGCCGGCTTTGACAAGCTCTCCCCACCCGGCCCCCTCCACTCACCCGAGTGTCACTTTCCTGCTGGGCTTTGTGGAGAGGACTGAGATCCCTTGTCCCCTGTGAACACCCGTCTCTTATCTCCTGATTCCAGCTCAAAAATCTGTTTTTCTCACTCCACCATGTCTCTCCTAGTGTTAGCGAGCTCATCAAATGAATAGAGACGCTGGCAAAATGGTTGAAGGGAAGCTGGGGTTGTTTTTTTTTTTTCTTTGAGACTAGGTCTCCCTATGTTGCCCAGGGCACTGCAGACTCAAGTTGCCTGGGATGCCATGGACTCAAGCAATCCCCAGTCTCAGCTTCCCAGGTAGTTGGGATTACAGGCGCGCGCCACCACGCCCAGCTATATTTTGGGACTAGGTCTTGCTGTGTTACCCCAGTGGGACTCGAACCGCGATCCCTAGCCCCAGCCACTTCATAGGCTGAAGCTTACAGGCACGCGCCACCGTGCCCCGCCCAGCTGCGTTTTCAAGACCTGGTCTCGCTATGTTGTCCAGGGTAGTCTCGAACTCGAGAACTAAAGCGATCCCTGGCCTCTTGCCTCCCAGTGCTTGGACAACAGACACGTGCCACCATACCCAGCTTGGGGTTGTTTCCTACTTGACCGCTGGAGCACTTAAAAAGTTCGAAACATTCTCTTATCTCCTAATGCTTTAACCAGGGAACGATGTAAAAACATTCCCTGGATTTCATGTTGCTCATTGGTAAACTGGAATTCGGAATAGCACTTACTTCCTACAGAAACTGTGAGGATTAAACGAGAAAATAAATGTAAAGTATAAATGTTAGTTTTCATTACAGATTTATCCAGGAGGATGCAGCTTGATCGCTCTCTGCCAAGGAGAGTGAAAATGTTTACATTTTACACAACATATCTAAATATTTAACATTTGAAATGTCACATTTTATGCAACATGTGTGAGTTATTTTCGGTTAAGGGCTTTAGTAAGATTGTGTTTTCTTTTAGTGTTTGAAAAGATAGCATTGTCTCCTTAACACTGCCCGAGCAGATTTTTCTACATAGACGGGAATTCTTAATGAATCGATATTCATTTTACTTGTTTTATTGGAGGCTGGAACTTCATTTATTATCACCATTCCCATTTCAAAGATGGGGCAACGAAGGCATTGAGAAAAGGGTAAAATGCCTGAAGTCACAGAATGATCGAATGCAGCTGATCTGGCATCACCCTAGACTTAGTTTGCTCTTTGTGCAATTTTGTATCAATATTTAAAAAAAAAAAAAGTACCAAGAAACCTAATCAGAATCTTCTGAATAGTAATCATGTGCTGAAAGATGGTGTATTCTTTTTGCATAAAAGATTTTCTGCATTACAGCAGGGGGCCCTACCCTGATGTGTCAGTAGGAAGGAGAAAATTCATTTCTTATACCAGCCTGTCAGCTGCCCTTTATGATTGAACCATATACCATTAGACAATCACAAACAGTGACAAGAGCTTTTGCTCTGTAGCGATTCTCATGTTTGAATTGGTTTGCTGAAATGCTGCACTCTGCTACATTCCTGGAAAACACGACAAAGAAGAGATGTGCAGTCCCATGCAATACTGATCATTTAGATTTTTAGTCTGGGTGTTTAAAATACAATTTTTGTTATGGTGTATTTGATATTTGAAGTGTCCTCTTCAAAAATCCCTGTTAAAATCACAAGCAATGATATATTTTTATGGATTAAGTAAATTCTTGGTTGTTGACATAATCACATGCTGAAAGTGCCTGAAAATAAAAATATTCCCAATTTTCATATAGACATAATTTTGATGCTGTATTTGTAGCAATTTTACCAGAGTAAATTCACATCCTCTGCAGCTGGTATAATTTTTGTAACTACCCTAGGGGAGATTTCCTATAGAAACATGGAAGATATGTACTCTTATATTAACTCCCAGCAGAATACAAAAAGTAATCAGAACCAAATGGAAGATATACTCCCCATCATATATTTCCAGACTTGAAGCAGTATTTTTCCCCCTTGCATACTAAAGCAAGAAGGGACCTTTTACATTATCTCTGGTCCCTTTATAACTCCTTGAGTAAGTGTATTGCAAATAAGCACATTTATCATTGAAGGCTGTTAGTAAAGAACACGGTATTCAGATGGTTCAGAGACACAACATTTGAAGAGTTTTTAAATTGCTTATTTGGTTTAGAGCCATATTCACTTCTTGACCAAGATATTGTTAAGTGATGAAAGTTAGAAAGCTTATCATTTCACTGATCTCTGTCCTACCCTATGAAAATATTAACTTGAAAGAATTAAAATGTAGGAGTAGGCTATATGCATTTTAATAACGAGTTCCATGTTTGAATTATTAGAAAATGTAATCGAACATATATTCCTAAGGTTAATGTTAAAGACACTGCATTTCTTGAGTCAACATGAGCACTAGGAAGAGATTTCAGGAAGAAAAATTAGTGCAGGACAAAGCCCACTGTGAAGAATCATTCAGTACCAGCTATGATAATAACCTATTACAAGGCGCCTGGTTATACCACAGATTTGATCATGGAGGTCATGTTCTCTGTGTACATAGTGATGTGGGGTGCGTCTCTTTTCTTATAACTTGGAAAGCAGACAATAAAATAAGGGGGTTTGGCGTCTCCTCTGGCTCCTGCATTATAACAGGATTCTTTCTAGTCATAAGGCCATTAAGACACTTATGAATGCATCAATGGCGATTTTCGCTGGGAGATTGCAAAAACGCTTGTGGATGTAAAATTTGTGCTTACATATTTATTTATTTAGGATTTCACCCTTACTGCCGAAAGGACATGGCGTGGCTTCCATTACTTAGAGCAAAGAAGTAAATATATTAAAACAAATATTAGCCTTTCAGACAAACATTTTCTCATTAGTCTTTGCTCTCCGAAGAGAATGAGGTTAAAAATGGTTTGAAGTTTCTTGAGTCATTATGTTCTGTGGTGTTGCTAAAATTAGAGTGTCATGTTTTCAGTAACTGTGTTTGTATTTACATAATTTTATTAATTTTTATTACAGTTCAAAGCATACAACCATTTTACCAATTGCCTTTTTGTAATTAGAATGTTATATCTTCACTTTGTTTTGGCTCTCACTGAATACAGTAGCATCACATTTCATTAGCAAATACAGAACAGTATTTCCTGATATAATTAGACAAGTGTATTTGGTGTTTAACATGATTTTCATCTTCATTAGAGAGAGAGAGAGAGATGGGACTTACGAGTCTCTTCCATCACTTTGAAAATTCTTCTGCCTTGAAAGAAATTCTCCTTGTAACTTTATTTTTCCTGTTTGATTTTGGAAGGCAGTGTGTCACATGGATATATGGATGTAGCAAATTATCTTAGTTTTTCAATGGAAGAATTCAAGGGAATGCATTGTATGTGTGAGATGGAAAGAAACCCATATTTGAAAAGCTGACATGAAATGACTGTTCTGTTCAACCTAAGAAAGTTTTTTCCCTTAGACCTGTACATTTACCTGGGACTTTCCGTTTTTCTCAAAACTGGACTACCTTTAGACACTGGCTACCTGGCTAAAGGCCTGCTTTGTGGTGCTCCTTGATGGTGTAGGGTTAAATAGAAATGCGCATATAGTAGAGGATGAATTATTACTGCAGAATAATAGAGAAATAGTTTCTATACTAGTCACAGAGCTATAAACAGTGCTGGAAATAAGATTTTGATCACTTTAATTTTTCTTTTTTCAAGAAAATCACCTAATCATACTTGCTGCAACTTCTTTCCTTTAGTTGGCAAAATATGGAAAATCTAGGCCGGGCATGGTGGCACATGCCTGTAAGTGGCAGCCTAGGAAGCCACAGCTGGGTCCAGGGATCGCGGTTTGAGTCCCAGTGGGGGCATGTACGTAGTGAGTTCTAGTTCCCAAAAAACAGCTGGGCATGGTGATGCGCGCCTGTAATCCCACGCGCTGAGGCTGGGGATTACTTTTATTGGTTATCAACACAATGTGTTCTGTTTTAATTTTGCTCCTACTTCTAGGCAATGTTGTCCCTAGTAAAATACCACTAGAAATGGTGCTGACTACAACTTGTAGGTTTTGGTGCTAATAAGGATCATTAAGTTGGTATTTGAAAGTACACAGAGGTTGAGTAGTGATTTTTTTAAAATATAAATCAAGTTATCAAGTTTGCTCAAATTTAAGATTGTTCTTTTCTGGTAAGCTCTTCCTCTGTGATAGCTTTGAAAGGAATTCTTATTTCAATGGAGCACAGATTGTCAAGCGAGCTTTGTGACTTTTAGAAATACAGTATTAAGACAGACAATGCTATGTCCTTTTATAGCATATTTGGATATATTTGTGATACACATCTTTACATATTATCATACTTTGTCATTTTCACCAGGGATTTGAATTCATTTACAAAAAATGGCAAAATATAAAATGTACATGGGATTAAGGAAAGTAAGAATTAGAATAGGAAAACCCCGGGGAAGACAATGATGTGAAAAACACATGTTTGTGTGTGTGTGTGTGTGTGTGTGTGTATAAAAACATGTGCAATCAAATAAAAAAAATTAACAAAAAAAGGTATTAGAATAAGTGTCAAACTAAGAAATAAGATAGGGCATAGTTGAAATAGCTGTGTTTTCATTTTTTTCATTTTTCATTTTTAAGAGACTAGGTTTTACTATGTTGCCCAGAGTTGTCTCGAACCCATGGACTCAAGTGATCCCCAGCCTCAGCCACCCAGATAACTGGGATTACAGTTGTGTGCCACCACACCCGGTGTAATAGCTGTGTTTTCCATTAAGGTTCATGCTTCTTGGTGTCCTAAGTGAAAAGTAAGAACTGGATAATTGTTCCAGAGGAGGAATCAAACACTTTCTGGGGCACACAAATGTTTTTCTTAGTACAGAACTCCGAAGGAAATTTATCTCATAAGACTGCATATAAGGCAGGCCTCAGTGGGGCTTTCAACAATGATCCTGTGGCCAAAACAAAGCAAGGTTTTCAAAAACAAAGCTTTGTCCTCCCTACAATTAACAATGAAGCAAAGGGCAGATTACCAAAGAATCATCTAGAACAAGCAATTTTATAGTGGTCAAGACAATAGGTACTAGTGAGCATTTCTTTTTAAATGATTGCCTTTCTTCCACTCACATGATTCCTTCTAGCTCCATCCATGTTGCTGCAAAATGATATGTTTGTCTTCTTTGGTTGATGAACAATATTCCATTGCATAAATAGACCACATCTAATGAGCAATTTTGACTTCCACCTTGGTTCCCCAAGAGGGCAGGATTACTAGCAAGTTCTTCAAATGCTTCTCTTGTGGGTGGTGGGCGTGCGCATCCTTGGCAGGGAATTCCACATTGTACACCAAAGCTGTGTGGGTTCCAGGTGCAAGGGGTACCCATCCTGTATCTGAAGTCTCTTCGTGAGATACAGGTGTTGTATTAACATTTCCCGCTTAGCCATGTGACCTTCTACTCTGTCCTCAAGCAGAGCTGGACTTGCAATCATAGCGAAGACCATCATCGATGTCAGTAGTTGAGGTGGTGTGCTGAGATTATGCCTTCCTCTGTGGTTACTCCAACTTGGATAAAAAGAGCTTATTCAACTGGATCTTTATTCCTAGGAAATTTGACAGAAAGAGATTGGGATGAAAAGAGTTGCTATGATGCCCTGAGACAAAATAAGAAGTCATGAGATGGAGGAGAGGGAAACTGAGGCACACAAATGGCAGGCTCCTGTAATCCAGCTGCTCCAGCTCCAGCTGCTGTAATCCTATTGACAATACAGTAGAATCATGGGTGATTTTAAGTTTCTTTTCAGGTCCTAACTTGGGGAAATGTTCATAACTCCATACTCTGTTGCACATATTTACAATAAAAACCATTATATGCGGGATCTGCCCATTCTTTTGTTCTTAGTCATCAAGAAGAGCCAAACAGAAGGGCCAGTCCAAGTGATCTGGAGATTAAATGATAGGATGGCTATTCCTCTGTTATAGATTAAGGATTCTATCAGAATTCTTATAGAACAATAAATCACTATGGATATTTGTGTTTTCATGCCAGTTGTGATAGAAATACAACTAAAACTTCTTTTGCTGTGTTTAGGCAACAACTTATATTTTCCTTAAATCTATAAAACATCTAACAACAATTCTGATAATTATACCTAGAAACCTTGTAATGTATTTGTTTCACTATATTTCAGGGACTCAAAGCTATGATGTTTTAAGAGTGTAATATCTCAGCAGTGATTCAAATCTTAGAACACTATAATTTGGAGAAGAAAATCTTCTACAATTTAGCATGCCATGGGATTTGATGTCTTTGATGGTAACCAGAAGAATAGGTGGTTCACTTTTACTGTCTTAGATTTGTCCTTTGGAGAAACTGTGCCGGGGTGCAATTAATTACCCAAGCTTTCTCAACTACACAAATACAGATCCCGAGACTTCAGGTTTTCTTACTGTCTCTTCCTTTGTAAAATCAGAATATCGGCTAACAGTGAGATAATTCTAATGAAGTGAGGTACAGTCCTCCATTAGCCCCTTGAAGAGTGCTCTGCTAATGTGGTCTCCCTTCTTTAATGATTCAGTGATAACCTTTCTAATGAAACAAAGCTGACAATATGCAAGTTTACTAATACATTCTAATGCAATTAGGTCACACAAAAGCTTGTTAAATTGTAATGTCTGCTTTTACCTTTGCTAGAATATCCAGTTATATCCAAAATGTGTCATTTCTTACTGTAGCACTATGATTCCGTTCCAGATAAATAAGAGCCAAATAATTTATTCCAAATAAATAAATAAATAGATATTTTATTTAATAAACATTATCACTTCATAAAATAGGCTGAGAATAAAAAAGGTACTGTAGCATAATAAACTTTACATCTCACTAATAGCCATGTTACATATTTTTATTTTGCACCAAAATTATTATATGTATTCTCAGAGAGACATCATTTTGTAGATGTATTAAATTGCTTCACATTATACAGTGCTTTGTAGTTGTCCCTATGAAACGGTTTCCTCGTTAGGAATAATTATCTGTTAGAGTTGCTGATGCTTGCAGGGACGTTGAATTCGCAAATAAACACCCACACGGATGCCAATGACCTGCTGTTGAAGACTGGCATAGCACATTTACACCTAGTTCATCTGAAAATGTATTAGCTACACAGGACTGTCATATATGTGTGCACTGTATCTATCTGCATATTATATAAAATACACTTAACATATTATATGTCTATAACTATGCAATATATTTATATAACATTTACCCAAAGACCTCTTCATGTAGAGTCACTCTTTTGCATGATTAAGTGTGGGGAGAAGGAAACCCAAATACTTTGGACGGCAAGTAGACCATTTTATTCTAGTATCTGGCTATGCCTGCCACTTAATTACAACAAAGTTTCTGGAGTTTCCTCCACAGCAACGCGCCTAGCTGATAGTTCTCTAGAGAGAGGCGATTGCTTCCTTTCTATGGGAATTTATGAAACTACGAAAACTGTCTGGCAGCAACTAAACTGAGCCCACAAAAGTTATTGAAGGTGTAAGATTAGATCAGCCCTGGTGGAAGAGAATGGCACGCAGGAGACTCCTGGCGACCACGCTCGCCATCCAGCTTCTGACAGCTTCTGAGCTTCTGGCGGCCAAGTCTGGGCTGGCTTCACTACTGACAGCCACCACCAGCGGACGTTGCTGCAGATACAACAGACTCTTACTATACTGAGGAAGAAAGGGGGCCAAGCCAGCAGGGAAGAAAAACAGGGTGGGGGTAGGGGTGGGGTGGATGTGGGGAACTGTGAAATATTCACCACGCAAATTAGCTGGATCTTTTGCGCAAAAAACTAACAGTTTCATCTGAATGTGCGTCTCCGGGCTCCTTATTCAAGTGCCTGGAGGAATTGCATCACGTAATTATTAAAAATGCGTAGATGGTCGTGTAGGTACAAAAAAAAGTGGAAACTTGTCTCCAGAAAAAAAACATTGAAAGGTTCGCATATGTCAATGAATTAGACTCTGTTTTCTTCTAACAGCTGCTATTTTGGGAATTCCACTGAGGATGTTTAAAGAGCAAGTTTTGTATATTGAGGTGGCTGGTCCATTGTCGTGGACAGTGAAACCAGAGTAGGCTATTGAGGGCAGCTAACGGTTTTGGCACTGGTTTTGGGTGTTAAGTATCAACTAACATGTTTATGCCCGCCCTTCAGATGTCCACATACAAAGACCCCTTTCTCTCCCTTCTGGCAAGAATCCAGGCCAATCTTGGAATGCTTTGCCCCCCCTGCCCATCATTAAGGGCACTGTGTTAATCGTGGGGCTTAATCTCAGAAGCACCCTGGGAAGGAATGCTTACTGACCCACAACATCCACATTTCCGTTCCTGTGGAAATTGCATGCGCATGAACATGGGGTTCTGAAGCAGAAGTAAGAAACAATCAAGTTCAAGTTCACTTCAAGCTACCTAGAGATTTCATATTTAAGTCATGCCAATGGTTAGGTCATCATATCATTTGGTCGTAGGTTGTAGTCATTGAAAAGGTCTGTTATGTTAGCGATGTATGGTTAAATGTATTTACATTATACACGAGACACTTCTCAGCTTCTTTCTGTGGAGAAACACAGATGCCATATATTTGATTCAGTAACTTGTAGGTCAGTCTTAGTCTGCTAAAAGATGTTAGTTTGATCCAAAATAATATGTTCACATTGGCTTTTGATAAATAGAATGATAAGCAGGTAGATGGAGAAAGCATTATGTTTTCCCTTACAGTTTTTTTAATTGTGTTAAAATGCTATTGGTTTGATTTCCCCAATATTACTTTCTTTTGTGATCTATTTGTCATTAAAGTGATCTTGATGTTTTGTAGGTTTTGCTGAGACCAAAGATTTTAATGTGTTATCACCTTATAAATTCATTAAAATAGAAACTATTATCAATAGAAAGGATAAAGGCGAATCATTCTGCTAGTAAACAACAGAGGGTTTTTGTTTCTGAAAAAGAAAAGAGTAAGTAGATTTTTGTTAATGTTGCACATTGGACATCTTAAATTATTATTTGGGGAAGGAGTTAAACATAGTCTCATATCTAAATTATTAGGATTTTTATATCATCTAAATGATAACTTATGTACATATAATTGTGACTTATTTGGATTACATATGTAGCATTATGGTTCTTCTCATGTGCTTAATATATTTGTTTTTATGACTCAAAATGAGTCTTCAATCTTCAGAGAAGCAGAAAACTTCTTCCCTCCATGCCAACTATTTTGCATATTAATGCTGTCCAATTTACATTTTTTCCTTCAAGGTATTAGTGCAAGAAAAGAATTGTGAGAACTAGGATAATTTGCTTCTTTTTTTAAAAAAAATCCGCGCACATTAGCTTTATTTATTACTTTTCTGGTAACATTGCCCAGTGCTGTATCTTTTCAGGCTACCACAGACAAGAGTTCTCATTCTTGAGGCTGCAATGGTGGCGTTAAAGTCCCTGGAGACAAAACTTAAGTTCCTTGCCTGGTGAGACAACATTTGTGCTGCTTGTGCTGTGTGCCCTACACATAGCTGGTGCTCAGTAAATAGATTGTGAATGAATGATTGAATGATTGTGTAAAGACCTTCCCAATTTGTGAGTGTGGAGGGCTTAGAGGGGGGCATGGGAAGAGAGGGCATTTTGTGCCTTTCCTCACCTGTGTTATATAGAAATCACTGCATTCAACAGGCATCCAGTTTGCATAAGGATCACTCGGATTTGATGAGGACAGTTTATGAGACTGTGGCTTTTGCTTTCCTACTTTTTGAACCACCAAGCCACCATCGACCCTTGTGTCATTGCTGTAATCAAACTCACCCAGCCTCATATCTCTTTAATAATTGTGGAGGTCAAGTGACTTCTCCTGGAAGGAAAGAGAGTAGTTGTTTTGTTAGAGAGCTTCCTTGGTGCAACAGTGCTACATCTTGGTCAATGCGATCGGAGTTGAATGTATTCTAAGTCTGAAGCGCATTTATGCACCCACCCTACTGCATGAGATCCCTGAGCCTTGCTACCTTCCAGGTGCTCAGAAACTCCACTTGCCTACAGGTGGGCAAAGTCATCTAAGCAAAGTTCATCTTATACTGAAGCACTGAGTAGCTCGTATGATTTACTGAATGTTGTATGGGAAGTGGAATGTGGCTGTAGAGCACAGGTGGTTGATCCTGTGGCTGTGTCATCGATGGGGAGCAGTGGCTGATGCCAGCGCACTACCATTCTACACATAGGACAGACCCTGGGAAAAGATCAAAATTGACAATTCAAAGTGTGTTTTCCACCAATCAGGTACTTCCTTCACATCACTGTGAGGCCACACAATTGCAAGTGAAGGATCCTCTGTCTTCCCCTTCACCACATGCACTTCTGAGCCACCCTCAGCCCTCTGCACCTTCTCTGATTCTCTGCCTTCCTCATCCTATAGCTTCAATCCCACAGTCATATTTGTAGGGTTTGTTACTGGTTTGGTTGGACCCTTTGTTTAGTTTCTCTGTGTTCTGCATGTGAGAGCATCATGCTCCCCATTTAAATAATGGAAGCGTCTGTATAGCTTTTCCCCTTAGGGATGTGGAGAATGTGGCTGTGAGTGGCCCTGTGTATCAGTGTGTCACTTCATCTATTTCCTGTTCATTCTTACAGTGACCTCACTGAGCCATGCTAGTCGCGGGTTGACTATCATGCCAATCGTATCTGCCTATAGTTGTCTCTGAAACCTGGCATTATCAGGCACACTGAGCATTCAAAATAAGGCTTTCCTTAATTTTTAGAGGTTCAGAATGGCCCTTCATCTACATAAGGTGACCTGAGGTGTAGCGAATCACACCCATTTTTCAATAGGGAGATTTCCAGCCACTTTTATAAGGAAGAAAATAGATACTTGCAAAAATGTACTTATTTGTCCAGGGACGCACATTGCTCAATACTGAAACCAGAAATAAAGAGCCAGCCTTCCATGCCTCTTGCATCCACAGTAAAATATTACTGTGATATCTTACTAGGAAGAACATTTCGGGAATGAGAACATAAAATATGATATTCCTTTTGAAACTATACCCATGAATTTATGTTACAACTGGTTCAATTTTCACATAAGGTGTAGAGACTTAGACCCTTGACTGTGTGGATGTGTGTGTGAACACATGTGTACTCAGGCATGCATTTACCCACACACATGTACAGTGTCTGTACAAGCTAGACAAGTTATGAAAATAAAGCATCAGTGAAGCCCTCAGTTAACTGCTGCTCATTCTTCTAGTTGCTTTGAGGTCAGACCTTTTAATTTCTCTTTTGTGGAGATGTAGGTAAAAAGCTTTCAACATTGAGTCTTAAATATTAGGTCTTGCAATGTGAATAGCACTTACTGCCTTCTTTACCCTTCAGAGTTGTGCTAAGATGCAGTTTTCATATCAGAGGTCTGTACTTTTTAATAATTTTTTCCTCACTGGTTCTTGGATATACAATTTCTGGTGTTTTCACTTTACCTGCAAATAATGAAAGTCAGCTGTGATCTTCTGAGGTTTTTCTTAGCTTTGGCTCACCTTTAATTTTCTTTCTGGGTCACACTGCTCATCAGCTCTGCCAGCAATGACCCTGAATGACCCAGGTCTCACCATCCTGGTTTTCTCCTGCTGTGTTCTTCTCAGTGTCTCTGTTGGGTCCTCTTCCTTCATGAACATTTGACAAAGACTTTGCCTAGTTGAAGCTTCTTTTCTGCAGTCTTTGAACACTGTTCTCTGCCTCAATTTGCTTTCAGTGCCAAGAAATGCAGGACTCTGTCCTTGGCTCCAGAATCTAAATCAGCAGCTGATGTTTCTCCACCTCCAGTCCCAGTAACATTGCACACTTTGTGTGCATTTCCAACCATAGTAAAATAACTGCCAATATCAAGCATTTGTGGCCTCACAGTCTGCAAGGTGATTTCAATCGTTATTCACCCTCTACACAACAAACCTGCAAAGTACACATTATCCTCAGCTCTTAGGAGACAACTGCCATCCACTTGGATCTCTAGTAGCATCTAGAATGCACCATGGCCAAGAGAGAACTCTTGCTTCAAATCTGCTGTGTCAAGTCTCTATTTCAAGAAGTAGCATCCATCTCGTCCAGGTATGCTTTGTTCCCCACAGTTAGCCACTAACATGTCCTGCTGAAGACAAAAAAATGCTCCTCTGTCCAGATTCCTTCCTTTCTGCCACCTGGTTTTCATCCAGGCCACCATCGTTTTTTCCAAACCAATGCAAGGGCCTCTTCGTGGACCTTGCCTTCCTGTACCTGCATACCACCCACCACACGGCCCCGGGTCCCTCGCCAGAGCCCATGGTGATTATATCCTGTCATGGTTGCAAAAACCACCTGTTAGAGCCTTTCATAGGGATCAGCAGCAGCGCTGCACTTATGCTCTGCCTGGCATTCGAAAACTGAAGTGAGTTAAAAATATAGACAGAGAATTGATCCTCTTTGGAAAGGGCTGACATAGCAAACCTAAGACATGATGATTTCGTTAGAGAGATTTACCTTTATGGAAACAGGAGAATTCTTACAGTAGCAGGTACCAAAATATTAGTGCATTCACCATCATTTATGTACACAGCACTGTGAAGGAATGTATTGATTGTATACTGTGTGGAATATACATATCCACATATGGATAACATGACTTATTTTATATATATGTATATATATCGCACATCTTTGTAATCCCTGGGGGTCACCTACCACCTCCCCTCCCTGACCACTCCCAATCAACACCCCTCCCCCACTTGTGTGTGCTTTAGTTGATTGTTATCTTGTCTTGACTTTTTCTCCTGGCCTTTTGTTTGTTTTTCCTGTGTCCCATATATTAGTGAAACCATTTTGTCACTGTCTTTTTCTTTGACTTGTTTCTGCTAATATGATTTCTTCTAGGTTCATCCATGAATGACAAATTCATCAAATTTGTCATTTTTGATTGATGAGTAATATTCCATTGTGAATATATGCCATATCTTTTTCATCCAGTTGTCTGTTTTGGGACATTTGGGTGGTTTCCATGTCCTTGCAATTATAAATAGTGCTACAGTAAACATCTGAGTACATGTGTCCCTTTGTATAAGTATTGAGGTCTCCTTTGGGAGATGTGACTTATTAGATTTATAATTTTTTTTTTTTGAGACTAGGTCTCACTATTTTTACCCGTGGAACCGCAGGCTCATGTTGTCCAGGGTACCACAGACTCAAGCAATCCCCAGCCTCTGCTTCCCAGGTAGCTGGGATTACAGGCATGTGCCACCATGCCCAGCTAATTTTGGGACTAGGTCTTGCTATGTTAAACCACGATCCCTGGCCCCCGCCACTGCTTCCTATGCTGCTGCTTACAGGCATGCATCACTGTGCCTGGCCTAAATTTATAATCTTATTCAGGTAAGTAAAAGTAATATCTTTTGGTATTTGTATTGCCAATAATTTTGATTTTCACGGAAATTTAAGTCATTGAAGAACAAATAGCTGCAGAGAGACAATAACCAAGAGAGTTATCCTTCAAGGTTTCATGGTCTGGCTTTCTTTTAATAATAATAATAACATTTTTGTATTCCCCTGGGTTCTTCCACCACCTTCTCACCTGTGGATTGTCATTGCTGGTCAGTCTGGTTTTTAAGCTTTTACTATGCACTTGGGATCAAATTAACTAGTGCTGCCTGTGAGATTGATAGATGAGAAAATGATCTGGTGATTTCTGGACCCAGGTACACCATCGAAGAAGCAAGACTTGTATATTAAGTTCCAAGTTCTGCATCTCTTGACATACTGTTAAAATATGTAAAACTTCCCTTTTCACATACATTCATGCTAATACCTGCAAAAAGTATTTTTAATAAAATCCAGTCATTTTCAGGATTGATCAACTAGAACTTTTAATGATTATCAGTGATTTATTAGTATTGCAAATATTCATCTCTATTTTAGATAGCAGAGACAAGTTGCAAGCTGAGAATTCAAGATCAGTGCTCGTTTAATTGGTGCAGTTTTCACTGCTATGGAAAATATTTACAAATACTATTTGTTCAATGGTCTGAACTTCCTCTCAAGGAATGTAGAAATGCCCTTTTATAATGGAAAATGTTCTCTGTTTGATTTGGGATTCTGTTTCCCTCAAGTATAGGACAAACCTGTGTAGGTTTAAGAATATTTTAAAAATCTATCTTGAAGTGACTGAGTTTGGTGGAGAATGTGCCATAAGAATATATCTTTGTGGATTACTGAAAATATGATAGTGACTATTTATATGTTAACAGTTAAGTACCATTCAAATTAATGTTTGGGGAAAAGAAATTTGAAGAAATTAAAGCAAATAAATATCATAGTGGTCAAATCCTTTATTTCGGTTACATAGCCCCCCACTTTCCCTTTTCTTTCCCCCAATCCCTTCCCTTTTTCCTTTCTTTATACCTGGGCTTCATCTCCTTATTTCAGTCTTTATACCCAAGGGCTTCTTCATCCTTTGCAAACTCTTCTCTTCTGCATGAAATTCACCACCACTGAATGATAAAATTCACTTCCAGGGCTCCGGTTACACCCTTGGCAATGACAAGCTAATCTCTATCTTAAGCTCTAACTTTTCTCACCTGAACTGTGTTTCTAAGCATCCTTCAAACTCAACCTGTCTCCACATAAACTTAGTGACATCTGAACCCAACTACCATCTCTTGTGCATGACCAAAAGATTCACCATCTTCTAGTAGCTCAGGCTAGAAACGATAACATCCTGGACTCTTATTTTTGCCTCCCCTACTTCCTATTCCCAGTATCACCAAACCCTCTTATTGCTATGAAGAAACACCTTTTCATTCTATTTTTCCTTACTTTCCATGTAGCACAATGAAAACCTTTAACATTTTTTCTTGTGCCCTTGCAACAAAGTCCTCATAGGTTTTCTTGCCTCTAGTTTCCTTGATCTCCAGTGCATTATGGATACTGTCATGAGAGTAACATGTCTGCCACCAAAATCTGATTGTTTCCCTGTTTGAAGCCTTTGGTGGTCAGAGCTTATCACAATCTACCTTTCTATGCTCCTGTTTTAGCAGAACCAGTGGTACTATGAAATGGTTAGACCCTTGCTACAAAAATGCTGTGTTATAAATTCAAAGTTCCTAAGAGACTAAATCTTCACAGAAAAAAAAGATAATTATGTTCCAAATATAGGGGGTAATCATATTGTAATACGTGATAGACAATATATAAATTTATCAAATCAATTCATCTTATACATTTTGAATTCACAGAATGTTCAATGTCTATTATGTCTCAAAAAATAAGAGCCAGGCACGGTGGCCCGTTCCTGTAGACAACAGCTTATGGAGTCACGGCGGGATCTGGGGATTGTGGTTTGAGTCCTGCCTGGGGCAACACAGTGAGACCTAGTCCCAAAAAATAGCTGGGCATGGTGGCGTGTGCCTATAACCCTAGCTACCTGGGAAGCTGAGGCTGGGGATGGCTTGAGTCTGTGCTACCCCAGGCAACGTGAGCCTGCGGCTCTACAGGCAAAAATAACAAGACGTAGTCTCAAAAACAAAACAAAACAAAACAAAAAAACCCCACACCTGTGATAGAGTTCAACTATCTTGGTTTATAGTTTAGTTTTGCCCCAAAGAGACTTTGAACCCATTATTTAACTCATCTGAATTTCAGTGAAAGTTAGGTTTTTTTGAAAAAGGTACTATGAGGACTTAATGAGCTAATGCATACAAAATCCTTTAAAGAGCAATTGTCAGCTCATGGCAAATAAATTCAAATTATTCTTCCACAAGCATATGGAATGTCACACTGTTCTCAAACAGGCCACCACGTGTCTTGTCTCTCGAAATTTGCTCATGGGCTCGTTGCCTTCAAGAAACAGCTCAAATGTCCATCTTCAGGTGAATATTTTTTCTGGGATAGTTGGACTAAACGTTCAGTTTCCCCCATCAGCATTAGAGGGACCTCATACAAACCACTCTAGATCCTCTGTTGAATTGTTTTTGCAATTTTGTACATATGTCCCCAAGTAGACTGTTGGGAGAGGATGACCTTATTCATTTTTTTGTTTCCCTCAGTGCCTATCTCCTAAGTGTTCCATAAACATTTGTTAATGGAAAAGATTAATTGTGGAATGCTGTTTTTCTTGGGCTATGCTTTTTTGGTATCATAAAAGATTTTTTTTGAAGATAATAATATTCTAAAGGGAGATTTAATACTGGTGATTTGAAAAAGAGGCCATAGCTTGTTTATGACTACAGCTTTTTGTTCTCTGCAAGCTTCAAACTTGCTGATGAACCTAGGAATACAGTGCTACCCTGATCATAACTAGCTTAGATTAGGCCTTGATATTTATATGGAAAATATGAAATACCCAGACAAAAAAAATAAAAGCTAGTTCTTTCTCCTCTTTTGTATAATTCTCCTGAGATACTTAAAATTTGTTGATGACCAGGAAAGATACTTCGTTAACAGCACAGATACATTTCTTGGAATTTTTTAGTCTGGTCTTGCAACTATTGCTAACGCAGAGTAAACTATCTCACTTTGGGTTTGGAACCCCCAGCTGTATCCCTCCTTTCTGTTTGGGACCCCTTTCTGGTTACAGTGGCCAGTCTTTCTCCTCTACTCTCCTGCTTGATGCATTACTGAGCAACTCTGAAGAGCTGCTAGTCAGTAGAGACTGACTGATGGTTGCACCCAATCCAAGATGGAACTGGCCTCTTCTTTCAGATCCTGTCTCAGTTGAGTGACCTGCAAGGTGGCATCTAGGAAACAAAGCTTCAACCAAAGGAGAGACTGCAGGGTTGGAAATATCAGAGCCCTCACCAGGACTGTGCACAAGAAATTTTAAGACTGAAGAGCCCCCATCTAGATCATTCTGCTGTGGGTGAAGGAGACTTTAAACATCTGTCCTTTCTAGTCCTTGGAAATCATAAAGAGGAAGCAAATCGCCTTTACTCTGTGGCAGGGTAGAAGGGCATAGACTTCATGATCAGAAAGGTCTGGGCTTAACATTAATGAAATTCTTATTAGTTTCAGTTTCTAGCTATAAAATGGGAACAATTCCACATATCTAGTAAAAGACATAAAGGTTAAATGAGATAATGTTGGTCACTTGCTAGGAAATGTTCCTGGTTCCCAGAAGCATATCATCAATTACACATAACTATTCATATTTTTTACCCATTCAAACTTGAATTACTTCATTGTAGGTATTGGAGTTTCTTGGTCATTTGGGGCCTTTATTTTATCTTCAACTTTTGTGTTTACTGCATGCAAAATCTTTTAGATACTTTCCCAATAGTTTTCCCCCTATGGTTTGAATCAGATCCAGTTGGGAAGAGAGAAAAAGATGTGAATGAAAAAGACAAGTCTGTGATTGGAAAATAAAATTGATCACTTGTTTCTGAAATGCAATGTGCCACCATGAAATGATCTCCTGACTGGAGAATCTGCCAAAGTTAGTCTAGGAGTATTAAGAGTTTGTGGAAATCTCTCATGTTTAAGGGAGGTGGAAAAGAAGGAACTGGATGGCGGAGTAGGTGTGTGGGGTGGGGAAGGTGGCACTTAGTAACTACATCTTCCAAAGCAGAAATGTGTAAAGCCCATATTGTTTATCTTGGACTATCATATCAGCTCCCAAAATTGAGTTGTCCATGGTTTGATATTTATCTCTTTTTCTCTTCTAGAAGCTCATCTTTTTTTAACAATTATTATTTTCTTATAATTTCATTTTAAAAAATTGATTGTACATATATATGTTTACATCATTATCTACCCCAAGGTTCTCCCACCACCTTATCACCCATGAACTATCTTAATCTCTTGTGTTCATCCCTTCCCAATTTTTCCTCCTCCCCCTTACTTGCTTTATGCTTCAGTTCTGTTGACAGTTTCAACTTTTTCTTGTCCATTTGTTGGTTTTCCCTATATCTCTCATATAAGTAAGATTATCCCTTATTTCTCTTTTTCTTTCTGGTTTATTTCCACTAGCATGATTCCTTCTAGCTTCATCCATGTTGTTGCAAATGACATGTTTTTCTTTTTTGATTAATAATGAATAATATTCCCTTAATCACTTTATTATTATTACTATTATTTTAGAGACTAGGTCTCACTATGTTGCCCGGGGGAGCTCCAATTCCATGGAATCAAGAGATCCCCAGCCTCAGCCTCCCGGGTAGCTGGGATTACAAGCACCCACCACTGCGCCTTGCTGCTTTTTCAAGACAAGGTCTTGCTATGTTGCCCAGGGTAGTCTCAAATCCACAAACTCAAGTGATCCCTGGCCTCTTGCCTCCAGGAGCTGGGATTACAGGCACATGCCATCAGGCCCGGCTACCCTGAGCAACTTTAAAACAGACTTGTGATTCAAAATGCAGACCAAGAATTTTCCACTTAGGCCACAGGCAGCTGCCGGCCAGCCACACTGAGTGCCTGCTCATTTGAAAACATCCAATCAGAATCACTAACACGCCACCTTTAAACCCTGTGTCATAGGTTTAGGATATTTGACGACTGAAATTCCCTGGAAGCCTGGTTGTTGCTCCTCAGCAACTCCTCCTGCAGTCTGTGCTAATAGCACAGCTCACCTTGTTGATAGCCCAGGCAGGCTCTTTTGGGAGACCCTGGCCTGGGTTGCTGATCAGCTCTCATTTTCTTGAAGCCAGTAGTTCAAAAATCTTTCAGGGTCTTAAGTGCCTTTGATATCTGGTTGAAAGGGGCCGAAACTGTCAACTAACAAGACATAGGAAAAAATAAACTTTTCTAAAATGCTGCCTAACTTTTTTTTTTTTACCAAATCCCTCTCACCTGCGCATAGCAGTTGCTACTCAAGTTGCTACTCAAATTTAACAAATTATTTTATTAACAAGGGAGTTCAACAGAGAAAACAAAATGTTTTCAAAGCCACAAGTGGTGGTTATCTTACCCCAGTCACCATTCTCAGTCCCAAAGGTCCCAAAGACACATGTCCAAGATGGTGCCCTTTGCCCCTCCAAGCCTGAGGCAGGCACCCTGCAAAGTCCAATCTTTCTCCTGCATCGTCGTTTCTTCTCCAGTGTTCCACGATGCTCTGCTTCTCCAAGGATCTTCAAACTTTTTCCACAATTGCTGATGCACAGATCAGCTTTCCAGATCCCTGGCCATCTCCGGGTACCAGCTCACTATGCCACCTTGCTGCGATGCCACACTCTCCATACTAGCCACTCTTCTACCAGTCACTATGGCTCCTTGCCACCTCCTGCTCACTCTTCCGGGGGCTTCCCCTGGCCAGGCCACTTGGACCTGTTCTCTCAGTCTGCCATTGCCCTCTCCTTCCTTTCTCCTTTTTCTTTCCCTCCCTCCCCCTTGCTCCTTCCTTTTATCTTCAATGTCCCTTCCCACTTGCCATTTTCTCTAGTGGTTTTCTCAAACCCCGCCCACCAGGGCATTTTGGAACCTATTTAATTTTCAACTATGTCATTAGTCTGTATCACCTTCAAAAGATGGAGCAGATTCTCCAGGAGAAAACTGTCAAGTTTCTTTTGTGGGTGAATATTTTCAGATCTCACTTATACAAAGGGAAAACAAATGGACAAGAAAAATTGAAAACTGCCAACAGAACTGAAGCATAGAGCAAGAGAGGGGGAGCAGGAGGGCACAAAAGATTAAGATGGTTCATGGGATTAAAGTGATGGGAGATCCATGGGATAGGTAGACAATGATGCAATTTATACATATGTTTATAGACATATAACTATATATAGGCACAATCAATAAAAAAATTAAAAAAATCATTAGTCATTTATGGAAATGTGCTTTTTCCTTCTCCATTTATTTCACTACTTAACCAATAGACACATTTTCTAAAGTTGACTTCAGTATAACTTTTGCTATGTTTTGCCTTTGTGTGATAGTCAAGTTGTCTGTGCTAAAGTTGGTATTAATATTAATGGGACCAGGTTAAATGTAGGCACAGTTTTTAAGGTATAATTACCTCTTTAAAACTTAATTGTGTTTGGAAAGTTGTGACAAAACAGTAGTATTAGGTAACACAAAATTTCACATTCTTTCAAAGCAATATTTAGGTGGACATGGCAAAAAAATAATTATTTATTAATGACTGTCATATTTCCAGTCCGATTTAACCTTCAGTTTCAACAAGGTAAATTCACTAGGTGAAATAAGTTGTGTGTGGCTTGAGTCAAGTTTTTATCATTACTCTTTTCATTTTAACAGAGCAGTTCTTCTCAATCACAAATGTGTACTAAAGTCCCTCAGAGGATCTGTTTAAAGCATCCTGATTCTTCCTTCCTCCCCTTCCATTCAATTACCAGTAACTCACTCCCCACCCTCCCAACACACACACATACACACACACTCTTTGATTCTGTTGGTCTTGAATAGAACCTGAGAATTTGCATTTCTAAATTGTTTGCAATGAGGCTGCTGCTACTACTTTAGAATCACACTTTGAGAGACATTAACCTAGAGATGGTGGTGTAAGAGAAGGAAGAATACTCGAAAACGGGAGTCCGGTACCATTCCATTTGCTTTTCCCCATACACGTGGTGCAACTTTAAAAGAATTTTCCTTTGGGAAGCTTGCCTTTTCATTTATGAGACAGGAATAAGAATGCTTGTCTTGCCTACCTCCCATGAATGGGAGGCTCTGAGATCACTCTGGGTAAATACAAGACAGTATTAGCATTGACACAGAGTAGGGCTTGCTCAATAGAATCATTGGCACTTCTCAGGCTATTATTTACAAATGGGTACTTTGAATTAATTGAGAAGACCTGTATTATAGAAAGGGAAATCAAACCTCTCAGATTTCTAAGAGTCGTCTTAATTTACATGCTGCATAAATAGTAATGTTTGTAGAGAACCTCAGGACTCCAATACATAATCAGGTCAGAGGAGCTGATTACAGAGACAGTAAATTAATCTTCTTTTTAGTACTAATTAGCATAGAAACTTGGTTCAGAATCTGCATTTACTTAAGACCTACATTTCCTAATCTCAGTTTTTTACTTGAGGAAGCATTGATGGAGGTTCCACTGTGTGTTGACCACTGTGCTGGAAGGACAGGCATGGAGATGCGGTCAGTGTGGTCATCAGCTTTAAAAATACTTAGGATTGTGTGATAAGGTGGTGGGAGAACTCCAGGGTAGATAACGATGTAAAACAACAACAACAAATTGTATCCACAAAATATAAAAAACAAATTAATGAAGAAAAAAAATACTTTCTTTTAAAAGTGCGTGTCAAGTTATCATCGAGTCAATTCCTATACCTCATCTGAGAAGCTAAAGAAAAGAGATTAGATGATAGGAAGAAATATCATATTTCTTTTAGGAAAAATAAACATCTCATAGCAACCTACACCTCCTTCTGTTTTAAAATTCTTTTGGTCTTGAGGATTAAGTAGGTTCACTCATTAACTTATCCACTTGTTGACCCCAACTGTATTTGACCATATTTCAGGGACTTTTATACATATAAAATTTGTATTTATATAAAATTATATAATTATGTAAACTTTATATGAATTTATATAAAATCCTAATTAATTTTCATGACTACTGAGGTGGTGCACCAGCCTTTTTCCCATCCAGCCTCTGCCTCCCTCATCTCTGTCGCTTTCCACCATTGTTCTCTTGAGCCACATTGCTTGCTTTTTAGTTCCTTCATCAAGCCATCCTCTTTGTCATCTCAGTGCCTTTGCATTTCTTATTCCTTGCGCTTGGCGTTTTCTGTGGTTAATTTGTCCACCTTCTGATTTCAAGATCTATGTCTCTTCCTCAAAACATCTGTCTTCTTCTAAGATTTCCCTCATGCTCACCCAGACCACACCGTTCTGTTCCCCCGTTGCATCTCTCGGGTTTAAACAACATGCTGGAATGCTGCTTGAGGTGTCTTCCTCACTCCATTTTTTCCTCCATTACTAATCACAGTACCTTGGGCAAAAGAGGTTTTCAAGGCTCATTTGTAGAATGGATACTTGCTTGGGTTAGAAAGTGATTTTAAGTACCAGATCTGAGATGAAGCAGAACTTTTTTGAGGTGGGACTGCATCACTGGGGTCAGCTAAATGGGGTAGAAAAATATGGACTGAGCTTTCTTAATAGTAGTTTTGTTGGTTCTGAGTTCTTCTCATGACTTGGCTTCTAGCAGGAGGAAAGGAGAATCTGCCTGCTGGCAGCATAAGCACGGCCCCTGTTGTCAATCCTTTGCTTCCCTAAGCAACCACTGCCTCTTCTGTAGGGGTTGCGTCTCTGGCTTTGGGAGGATATTTTGGAGGAATCTTGAGGATTCTACCTCCACTGAAACTTTTCTCTTAGGCTAGTCAAACATCAAGAACAAACAGGCACAGCATTAAAATAAGTGAACAGATAGGTTAAGTTGTATATTAACTACATTCAAAAGATGCTTTTCTTTAAGAAAATGTCTTCTACTCACCTGGGAGACAAAGAAAAGTGAAGACAAGTTTTAAATGTACCATCCCTTAAGAAACTTCCAGTTTAATTGGAAACTAAGAAGGTAACTGCCTGAAAGTGTGATGCAATTTATAACTGTATAATACAATGGCAAATGGGTCTCCGAATACTTTAGTATTAAGTTATATGTTATAAAATTATTTTATTTTTCTTGAAAGAATAGTCATGAAGCAATGCCATCCAGTGGAGCTTTCTGCACTAGAGGAATTGTTTAATCATCAGCACTGTCTAATTAAGTAACAACTAACCACATGTAACTTTTGATCATTTGAGTGGTGATTTGTATTTTTTGAATGGTGACATTTTTACCGCAAAACTGAATGTTCAATTTAATTTAAATTTAACTTAAATAGATGCATACTGAATTCCATAGATCTGAGGGGTAAGATCAGAAATTGTGTCCACTAGAAGGTTCATCAGTACCAACTCTAAATATGTCTATCTAGAAAATAATTTCTTATTGTCAGAAAGTAACTTATCAAGGATAAGTTAACATTGAAGCAAAATATGTGTTTCCTTTTATCATAAAGTAATTTTTCTGAATAATATATTCAGACCATCTGTATTACCTTTAAAATGAAGTGGCTTAAAGGAATGTTTGTGTCTATTTTTAAAGTGTGTATTCTTGAAAATACTATATTTCTTGAGTTTGCAAACTTTGGTGCTGAGACGTCTATAATTTTCAAATGATTGTGATGACAGAAGGAAAAAAAGTAATTGGAATTGTAGTTGAAGTGGGTACTCTGCAGAATTTTCTTTCACTAATTTAAATAAATCAACATCTTTCCTTGTATGTAAAAATTTTGAAATAAATGCAAAATTATCTTAAGAAAGGGCTCATAAATATCCATGTCCTTTCTTGGTACCATTTAGTTAAAGGGCACAAGGGAGAGACAGAAAGAGGGGAGAAAGGAAGCTGTAGAAAGTGAATTGTCTTGGTTAAAATTTGGAAATAGCACTGAGTCTAGAAGACTGTCAGAGACGTAATTTGAATAATCCATTCATCACAACCCATACACAAGTATACCCTAGCTCAGTAGCTCACCAGCATCTAATCAATCACCCAAAGATACCATCATTCACCAGCCCTGCCCATCTTACCCACCAATATCTCCTTATTAAGCTTGCCTCCACTCCCACAAAATATTCAGCAACCCTCTGCAAAACTTGTGCCAAGTGTCTCTTAAAACTATCGTGACTCCAAGACAAGGGTCTTAGAGTACAAAAATCTTTCTACAAATAAAAATCCAGTCAGTCCACCAAGCCATGCCTACCTGACATCCAAAGTCAAAGTGATCACTTGAGAAAAAGGAGGCCATTTTATCTGGGCCGATTGGGGTAACTTTCTCGTTGCTCTGTGGAAAAGGAGCGATGGGATTTTGAAGAATGACTGCAGTTGTGATGATAACAAGTGGGTTTTTGATCAACTCATCTCCCAGGATTGCAGACTTTTTCATGCATTTTTGGTATTTGCCTGCAAGTGGGGTCCTTCATCTTGGCTAATTGGATTAATTTTGATCACTAGAAGTCACAAGGAGAACTTGGTGAAGCCTCATGCTCCTCACAAGGGGGTTGATGTGGGGTGGGGTTATCTTTTAGTGTTTCTTTAAAGCTGGGCAGAGGACATTTATTAGATTTCAAAATATATAAAGTAGAAGAAACTCATGTTTCTGGAATAGGTTTATCTAACTTGTAAAAAGCTGGCTCTTTCATAACTGGTCCATGCACTACCTCAAAGATATGAAGCATGAGAGACACTGAGAACTTCAAACCAGAATCACTGCTGGAAATGACTCTGAATCCCCAAGTGTGCCTATGACCCGAGACACCTGCCCTCTGTCTGGTGGGTGCAGGTTGGGAGGACTGAGAGGGAGCAAGTGGATCATAAAAACGCTTATGGTGGGGGATGAATATACTGGATCCAAGGAGAAAAGTCTCTTTAGAGAATATGCTTGTCTCAAAGACGGAGGCTTTTTTCTTTAATAAAGAAGTGGATACCCTACATAGCTATGGAAGCTTCTTAACATGACAGCCTACATGAGTGGAGTTTTTACAGTTAGTCAGGTTGTGTTAAGTAGATGCTTGGTGAGAGTTGTTTTGTTGATGTAATATTGACAAGTTGAGGTGTTTTATTTGGATCCTTGGGAAACTCACCATTCTGCTTGGAAGGAGGGAGGAAGACGATGTAAATAATGACATTCACATAGAAAATATGTGTAGATATCATTACTTATGTGAATTACAAAATAATTATTTTATATTTAACAGCCTAATAGTTTAATGTTTTGAAAAAAATGGGCAAGTATGAGCTAGAGACATGCAAAGTTTTTCAAAATCTTTTCCAAGAGGTTGGTAATATTTCTTATCCCAAATGTATATAACTCTTCTATGTTATAGAAACACGACTATGGATTAACTAACCCAAGTCCTGGATTTTAATTGATCTCTTATGTATTGAAATAACTTCTTCACTTTGCTCTCAGTCTGAATTGCATTCCCAAATAAAGATGTTCTTCTAAAAAATCCTCAGCTACTTCTAAAGTTCATTGTTATCTGGCTTATTATGTGTGTGTGTGTGTGTGTGTGTGTGTGTGTGTCTTTTGAGGGGGTGAGCTGAAGGGAGGATGATGAGTGATAGTGTTTGGAGTATCACTCAGGAGATACTCCAAGGAGGGGTGGAAAAGAAACTGCCCCAAAGCAAAAAGCCCAAATGGGTCCCTCTTCATATTGTCAACACAACACCTCTGGTCTCTCACAAAGAACCAGAATTGCATGATGTAAATACCACTTTCATTTATAGCAGGGGATAGGTTTCTAATAATAATTATTGATGGACATCTAAAGTTTTATGGATAGAAGGTTGAACAGACAAAGGAGACAAAACAATTATTCAAGAGCTCATTTGGTGCTCAGATCCAGCAGGTGAACAAGAAACCCCAAGGAAGGATACTGCACTGTGCCTAAAAAATTAAACATTTGGGTGACGGGGAGAAGGCGAGAGGGGGGAATAAACATTTGAAGGTATAAGTGTCTCACTTTTTGTCATCAATGGGTTTAACATACAGAAAACTATCAAGTGCTCAGCCAGGTGTTGAGGTTAACAACATGTGACTGTCTTTCAGGATCTCTCCCCAGTTTGAGTGATTCTACCTTGGGGAAATCTGTAGAAGAATTAGATGGTAGAATCACAAGTGCTTAGTGGGGAAAGATTCCTAGGCTGGTGGCTATTGACCCCTAGTTTAGGAGAAGGGATTATTTGGAAGATTGAAAGGTGGGTTTTTGGGAGAAGCGATTTAGAACTACAAATAGGCTGGGGACAGGAGAGAGCTTTCTCCTTCCAAAAGGGAAACTTAAGTGGTGTACAGATAGGGCCTTTGTTTATCCAAGATTTATACAGAACATTCCAAAGCAGGTTCCTTCAGATTAAGAGTAGTATAGTCCCCAAAAGTATAGAGATCTTAGAGACAGATGTCAAAGTTTGAGCGTCAAATCATTATTCCTCAATTTCCTTGTCTGTAAAATGGGCTCACATTAGTGCCTATCTCATTATAATGAAATTATCTATTGTTAGTCAAACATTTTTATAGTACCTGTACATGGTAAACACTATAAATATATATATATATATATATATTTACTAGATAGATATATACAGACTCAGGGTGGCATCAGTCAAGACTATTGCTCAAGGTGGAGGTAAAGAAGAATAAAAATTATTTTTGAATTATGCTACCAGCATTGTATGCACAAATACCTCTGGAGCATAGGCTTAATGACCATCAGCTCCTTGTTCCTGAAGCTCCCCCAGATGGGGTTTGTGGAGATATAGGTGCTTTCCTGAAGCATTCCTGAAGGAGTCACCTTCTGAAATGGAAGATTGAAACACCCTGGGATTTACATTTGACAAGTGTGACTATCAGATAATCAAGTAATCAGCACAGTCTAGGAATGAGAACATTAGTTCAGGTCAGACACGTAAAGTAAAGTTAAGCTCTGCTTTGCCTCTGAAATGAAAGGCAATGATGTTAAAACAGTTACAATTTTATTATTACACCCTATACCTTAGCCTTATTTCTAGAAGCACCGCAAGATGTATTGATGAGTCAAGCTCCATTCCTTTTGATAAACTAGCCAAGTTTAATTCTCTATTCATAGACTTGGTGAGGATAAATCACCAGCAGATCAAACCACTCTAGTTTGATGTTGAGATCTATTTTTGCCGGAGAGAGAAGGCTTGGATTGGAAGAGTATTATTTTGACAAACTATGGAAAATATCTTTGACTCAGCAAACTTCATCTTGAGAAGGTAACCTGCATATTGAGAAAGTAACTTGCACCTTCATTCCCGCACAGGTCAAACCCCAAAGAAAGTTTCTGATGCCCCAAATCTGTGTTGGTTGCTCTATGGGGTAAGAGACAGCATAAGGATTTTATATTTTCCCAAATGTGTATGGAACTAGTGTCTGTGGGCTGTATTCTTTTTTGTTTCTTATGAAAGGTCATATCTCTTCTGAGAAGGGGATCTTAAAATGGCAAAGCATCACACTGAAACTCCATTTTTACTGTCATTGCTCGTGGTTAAAACTCGTGCATGGTGAATAACCGGAATGGAAAGGGGTTGATCAAGCATGTGGAAAAAATGCCAGAAAAAACATGGGAGAATAAACTTCTCCAGAATCATTTGGTGTAAATAGATACCAAGACTGGCAACTCAGGAACCCTGCTCCTAGGGCTGGCATCACGTGCGCAGGGTGGATGGCAGTTGCCTTTGCTACCTGCAGCTTCAGTTGACTCTCTTGGCTTGTTTCAGGCACATGACAAAAAGGTGTGCTAGAGGATCAGTTTTGCCAACTTGCTGCTCCACTAGTGCTTCAAGGGGACCCCTTTTCCGCCTCCATTTTTGCTTTACCAGGATGGACAAGATCACAACCCACTAGCACCCTGCTCCATATGTGCCACATAATCGTAGAGGAATATTGACTTTGGACCTTGACAGAAGACCAAAGATGTTCATGAAAGATGCCACAGTTTCTGTGCCGGACACGGTAGCTCGTGCCTGTAAGCTTCAGCCTATGAAGTGGCCGGGGCTAGGGATCGTGGTTCGAGTCCCGTCTGGGGCCTGTAGCGAGACCTAGTTCCAAGAAAATAGCTGGGCGTGGTGGTGTGTGCCTGTAATCCCAGCTACCTGGGAAGCTGAGGCTGGGGATTGCTTGGGTCTGTGGTACCCCGGGCAATGAGAG
>PVHY01009250.1:33900-57588 GCA_004024945.1 Uropsilus gracilis | reverse complement strand
CTTCAAATCCTTTCCAGAAATCAAGAAATGGGAAGGCCTACATTAGGCCAGCTCCAGGAAACTGGAACCTGAGAGTGCTGACTGTAATTAATCTTGTACCTAGATGGGGAAGACTAAGTTTGCTGCTTACTTCCAACCTGAAGCGCTCTCCAGGTTGAAGCTGGAACAGCAGTCGTATGCTTCTCCACCCAGTTTGTCCCCCTACCACTTCCTGAAGAGACTCCATACCCTGGGAACCAGGTATGAAACAAGTGCTACCTCAGCCTTAAATGGACTAGCCTGCTTGAGGAATTGACTATCATGTTTTCTGTGGGGTCAGGTGTTTCTGTTCTTCCTATCTTTCTCCACACACACCATCCCAAAATAGTAATCAGAACCTTTTGTTCTGGAGATTACGTCAATTCCTTCACACAAAAAAATAGGAAAAAAGAATAAATAAATCAATAGACTTTTCTTTTTAAATCAGTCCAGGGTCTCAAAGGTGATAAAACTGTTTTTTCTGAGGGAAAAAAAAAAGGGGGGGGGGCAGAGAGAATTTCCTGAGTCTGCCTCAGAAGAGGATAATGCTAAGCAGCCCTATAGTCTCCTAAGGCGTTCAGGTTCCGCTCCCACTCTTCCACAGATCCTTGGGAAGGTAAAGACCTCGAATGAGGATGACTGTGTGCTCAGGGAAGTGAGCAAACACACTAATGCAGTGTTGGGAGCCTCAGCAGTGGTCTGCATGCCTCAGCTAGGCCTTAGAGAAAGGGTCCAAGGCTAGACCACTGTCGTGGGCAAGACTCCAAGGGTGGCAGACACAGAAATGTTTTATCCCAAATAAATGTAAGCTCCTGAAAAGGGACCATGATTGGATTTCTCCCCCACTGGTGGATGGAAGCCAAGTATATTAAATTTAGGAAACTAAAGAAAGAACACTGTCATTTCCTGTATGTTGCTAACTGTATGTTAGTACCTATTAACTGTGTTTAATAACAACCTTTCACACATTTAAAGTACTCAGGTTTCCTGGTTCAAAGACACCCTCAGCTTGATTTGTTTAAGCTTAGAGACTGGAAGTGTTCCAGGATATGTGTGAAGGGGTATGTGCTGATGTGTGCATGTGCCTCACACCTGAACACGATTCCAGTCTCTGTCTTACCAGTTCAGTGAGAGCCCAAATTAAAGGTAGTCCTTCTCTGGAAGTGGAAGGAATGGGAGTTAGAATGGCTGGCACACAGGACTGGTATTGCTTAATTCTGGGGCACCCAAGCCAGTCTGAGAAACCCACTTACAAGTATGCATTGCCCCCACGTGGCCACGTTAGCACTCTGCATGTGGTTTGGGGAGACACTTATCTGGGATGGATCTGTCTCTTCCAGTGCCAGTTATTTGGAGAAGAAAGAAAGGTGGAAAAGCCAAGACCCACAACCACCAAGTTGGGCACTGAAATACTTAAGGAATGTCTTTTTACAATGTCATTACCTAACCGTTGGTATACATTTAAAATATACCCAGAATTCAGATCACTAAAAGGTTCAGGGAACTGGGGTAAGATAGCGCTAGATAACTGAAGTTTTTTTGTTGATAAAATATTTCCAATTTTACCATTTTTAAAAAGTTAAGACCACTCTGTAGACATTCATTCATTCAAATAATTACTGGAGGCTTAGTTTATGTCACACCCTATACTAGAATTAGAGAATACAAAGACATTCTCTGTCTACAAAGAATTCACAGTACAAGAGAAGATACAAGTAAGTCTAATGTAATTATAATAAATGATAAGTAACAATAATAATTGAGGTCTGTGCTTGAGGAATGCATAGGATAAGAAAGCACCTACAGGTGATGGCACTAGTCTGGGCTTGGCTTCTTAGAAGAAGCGATGTTGAGCTGATGAATAGGATTTAGTTATATGGATGTGGAAGGCTGACAGAAGGAAACAATTGGATGACAGAAGGAAACCACACTTTAGACAGAAAGGGCAGCACTAGAAAAGGTATAGAGGAAGAAAGGGTGAAGAATGAGAAGCAGCAGACAGAGAGGACCTTACATATATCTGGTTAAGGAGCCTGGATCACATCTTGTGGTATCACTGAAGGATTTTAAGCAAGAGAGACATGTGGCCAGATTTAATAAATACCTGGAGGTGACTAAACAAATAAAATGGTATGTTAATAAATAACACAAATAGGTACCTGGGAACACAAGAAAAGATAGGTTTTCTGAAAAGTACTGTCTCATCTGCCACTTCCAATTAATAATAGGCTTAGCCTAAAATCTCTGTAAGATGTGGACACTCTGTATACCGGGAGAATAGAATCAGGTCCAAGGACTGAACCTTGCAAAGAATAACGCCATCTCTCTTTTTTTTTTTCATGTTGCCTGGGGTACCACAAACTCAAGTGATCCCCAGCCTCAGCTTCCCAGGTAGCTGGGATTACAGGCATGCACCACCACACCCAGCTATTTTTTTGGGACTAGGTCTTGCTATGTGTCCCTGACAGGACTTGAACCACAATCCCTGGCCCCAGCCGCGGCTTACTAGACTGCTGTTTACAGGCATGTGCCACCATGCCCGGCACTCCATGTCTTTTGGACTTGCAGATGTGATCTTTGGTGAAATGCTTTACTTACTCTTGTACTGGTCTTATCTTAATTTCAAGTGGTGAAACAACTCTAAAATAACTCTCTTCTGTAAAGTTCATTTATATTCAGCCATGTGCTTCAGGTGTATCTTGCACTGAACACAAACTACTAAGGAGCACTTCTTACCTGTCAAAGTTAGGTAAGTACTCTAAGTTTGCATCCATTAGAGTATATTTTCTTGATTTGACACAGACAACAAGTGATGAATATATAATATTTAACTATTATTTATACATTTAAAGTAACTGAACCTCTCAAAGGGGTTTGGGAAATTCAAGGCCCTCCTAAAGGAAAGATGTAAACACTTTCAGTAGACACTCAGACCTGAAGAAGTCCACTTAAAGTTACAAGGCATATGAATACAGATGAAACTGACAAATCTTACATAATTTGTCCTAGTTTGGTGCAGGGAATTGAATTTTTTTTTGAGAAGGGATTTTACAAATTAAAACCAGACAAACAAACAAAAAGAAATAAAGAAAATAAAATTTTCTCTGAAAGGGTACAAACAAGCTATGAAAAGATTTCAGAAGTCTCTAGCCAAAGAATCTTTCTCCCCAGCCTACTTTGGTCTTGAGGCTCTATGCTCAAATTCTAACAAAGAACCACCTTCTAACAGTAGAATTACTCATTTATGAGCCCTTCCCTAGTCATGGATCTCAATGGCAACTTCTAAATAACCAACTGCTTCCCTTCTGAGGCCCATTCATCAATCAGTACATTCCCAAAAACTGTTAATTATTTTGATTTTCAACAAAAGTTAAACAATAGTAAGTCTACTGCTGCCAAGTGTCACCCGAAGTCTCAAAGTTAAATATAAATGATTAAGGGTAGTCCATTGTTTTAGAGAACTCCTGCCAATTTCACTACAGAAGAATGAGAGATGGCTTCGTCAGTAAAGTATGTCATCATCAGTGGCTGATTTTTTTTTCCAGTTTTGGGGCTATCCTTATAACATCAGTACAGATTGCTAAAGCAACTCCCTCTCTGGACTTACCTGTGGAAATTGCTGAGTGGGAAATTTTGGAAGGCAGCTATGCTTACCACTATACCACCAACGCCGTGCTGAGTGGGAAATTTTGGATAATTCTGGATCCAAGCTGTAATTCAGTGATTTTGGCAGTCTGACCAAAGCCATTCCCTGTGTGCCCAGTGCTTTTTTATGCAACCCAGGGTTTTAATGACCTCCAGCTGTGGGGCCACCCTTCTGGCCACTCTGTCTGGCCTCCTGGATCTTCAGTACTTTCAGAGCTAAGGAGGATCTAAATTCTCCTGCTCCCTGGCCTCTTCTGCCTCAAGGATCTTCACCTCTCACAGTCTTGGCAATTCAGCACGACTTACCCTGGCTAGTTCCTTTGTTTTGTAACAACTGAGTTATCATTTTTCTAGTCAGGAAGCACCCTGAAATTAGGTGCAAAAAACTGAATCATGGAGACTAAAAGGATTGGACACAATTTAGTTTCAGACTCCAAGTGTCCCTGGAATGAAGGCTACCATGTTGGGGCTTCTTAACTACTGAGCAGTTTGATAATTCAAAAAACCATAGTCTTAATAGAGCTCTGATGGAACCAGGACCCAAAAGATGTCAGAACTAAGACTTTATCCATTGTCATTTTCCAAACTGAATTAATACCATTTACTAGCTATGTGACTTGGACAAGTTATTTAACCTCTTTGAGTCTCAATGTTAGGTGTTAGGTGCAAAATTAATAATACTTAGAGGTTACTAATACTTATTCTACGGGGTTAATGTGAATTTTAAATGAGATATGAAGCATGTCATACATGGTAGATGTCAGTTCGCTTAATCTTACCCTGTATAATTAAGAGGGAATGTATTCTGCCTCACCTGTAGCTTAGTAGACAGGACAAAGTGTGGGTTGAAATATTCCTCAGTAGCACCTCTGGGAAGGATGTGTAGTAAGTACCCTGGGAAGTAACAGGGGTTACTCTTTCACCAATCCTAGGTTACCCTCCTAACACCAAAAGAACCCGTGTCTAAATTTGGCCCCACTGCAGAGAATATTTGCAGAGAGTAATAGCTCATTAGTGGGTTCCTCACGAACACAGCCAGACTAGAACCTTGGAGATGGCTGTGAATTTAATCTTACAGTAGTTGGCAAAATATGCTAGGTCATATGTTTGACTCTTCTATATGACTTTTAAGAACCTACATAGAAATGGGCACAGTGGCACATGCCTGTAAGCGACAGCTTAAGAAATCATGGCTGAGACTGGGGATTGCGGTTCGAGTCCTGTCTGGGGCAACATAGTGAGACCTACTTCCAAAATAGCTGGGTGTGGTGGCACACACCTGTAATCCCAACTGTCTGGGAAGCTGAGACTGGGGATTGCTTGGTTCCATGGTACCATGGGCAATGTGACTGAGGTTCTATGGGCAAAAATAGCGAGACTTAGTCTCAAAAAAAAAAAAAAAAACCAACTCACGGGTAACTCAACAAGACACAAGGATTCTGACTGAGTTCAAAGTTGCAGGTTTATTATTGGTGCACCAGGGTCCCCAAGCCAGCTTGGCAAGAGAGACCCAGAACAGTCTCTGTTACAATCTTTTATAGTGCAAAACCACCACCACCCCTTATTGTGAGGCAAGCAAGCAGGTATAGGACACGTTCTCATAACTACAGGACACATTCCCATGTCCCCATAATGGTAGGACACGTTCCCATAACTGCGGGTTTCCAATAATGCTGACATTCATCATCTATCAGGTGGACAATTGTCAGGAACAACCAGGAATAAGTGGAGGCAGAAACAGAATGTTGGACCAGTCAGCTGTGGCAGGTAATTTCCACTGAGGGCAGGGAGAGGACACTGGTCTCAAAATGGAAGTTTTAAACAAAATAAAATTACTTTGATCGTCCGTTCCCAACACATACTCTACATAAATATATGACTCTCAATTCTTTGAAGAATCCTCTCCTAGTCCTGCTTATATAAGTACTTACCATGTTACTTTATACATTAAAAGTGCTCATTAAACGGGATCACATTGACTCAATGTATCAGAGAAAGAAACTGAAGGGGAATAAAAGTGAAACAATATCACTAGAGAGTAAGATCTAGACTGATAAACCACAGTGTACAGACTTCATATGTCCCAGACTTTGCTCACATAACTTTTTATCTGTGGGCTTTTCACCATCTGTTAGAGTTACTGTACTCAAGAAGACTATCTAGGAATGTGTTATTGGCAGTGTGACTGCTAGAGCAGTGACAGGAATAGTCTTGTTCCTGAAGCCATCGCTAGTTAACAGGAGGTGGTGAGACTCCTTTCCCACCTTGTGGGATGGGTTAAGACAACATTGTACACCCTCCATTCAGTACCACCATAGGACTGCCTCAGTTTTCCTCTGCCACGGACAAGTGTTTTGCTTTGGTGAATTTGTTTCACAGTCCATTGTTAGGTCCTACGGTTTTGTCTTTTCTTTGTCACCTAAATAGGATATTCATTTTGCCATTTTCTTTTATCATGTATAGATTTCTTTTCTCACTGTAGAACAGGGGTTCTCCACTGGTGTGAGATCTAAGAAACCCTTGGGATCCTTGAGAACCTACCAATAGGCACATGAAATCAAAATGATCTTCAAAATAATTCTAAAACATGATTTATCTTTTTCACTCTGATTCTCTGACAAGTGAATTTTCCATATACTATATAACATGTGAGATCACAGGCCGGGCACGGTGGCTCATGCTTGTAAGCTTCAGCCTATGAGGTGGCCGGGTTAGAGATCGCGGTTCGAGCCCTGCCTGGGCCCATAACGAGACCTACTTCCAAAAAAAAAAAAAAAAAAAAAAATAGCTGGGTGTAGTGGTGCATACCTGTAATCCCAGCTACCTGGGAGGCTGAGGCTGGGGATTGCTTGAGTCTGTGGTACCCCGGGCAATGAGAGCCCGCAGTTCCACGGGCAAAAATAGCAAGACCTAGTCTCAAAAAAAACAAAAAACAAAAAAAAAACAAAACATGTGCGATCACAACAGGTTAAGTGGAGAAGCAGATATGAGAATCCAGTTGTCTTTAAGTCAGACATTAAAGAGCTTCACAGAAAAATAAACCAATGTCAATCTTTTCATTACTCTCTTGGATTTTTTTCACATATTGGTTGCTTCCAACATTTTGCAATCATGAGTAAAACTATTTTTGTGTTTAGCAGCACAAATAAACTTAATATCATAAAATTGTATGATTTTTAATGCAAGAAATTAAGAGAGAAATATTTTGGTGATACAGTAAATTACAACATTTTGCCTTCTAAATTAACACTAAGATTCATACTCCAAGTTTTGCAAGAGAGCCAAGATCTGCAGAACGCAAAGTTGTCATGCTGATGTCTCTGTTTTCATATGTCACGAAAATTTCTCCACAGCCCATCTCAATAGCCCTGGCTCAGCGTGACTAGATCTCTGGTGTAAGCTATCCTTCTGCACTAGTGTTTCTCAACATGGGGCAATTTTAAAGGCAATTATGTGTAGTTTGAGAAAGACATTCAGTATACTGAGACACAGGTTTTTAAAACTTGAGAAATGTGATTTTCCTGCCTAAATGTTGATTTTTCTTTTATTTGTCTTATAAAATAAAATTTTCATAAAAATGTGGTATTTATATTAACTTGTATATATTGTTGCTATTTTTAGTATTTTTTTTCTATATTCTTTTAATTTCTTACATAGGTAAATTATTACTGGGATGCCTTACCTCCTTCACTGCCCACCCCCTTGTGTTCACTCAGTCTCCACTCTCATTGTTCTTTTTTGGTTTATGTTGGGTTCATTGGTCCTTTGGTCTCTTTTTCTGTGGCTGTGTCCATTTGTCGGATGAGGGACTGTGTTCCAGGGCCACGGCACATTGTGCTTGATGGTTTGTAGTCCTTAGCTTTGTATTGGGTGTTGCTCTTTTTAAATAAATAAATGAATAAATATTTTAGTATTCCCATGTTCTCAATTCTTAATATGAAAATATTAACAGATAAAACTCATATAAACAAGAGCAATCTGGGGCCTCAAATTTTGCAGGGGGTAGACCAGTCCTAAGGCCCCAAATTTAAGAACTAAGGCTGTAAATTATAAAAGGGCAGAAAGAAAAAAAAAAAAGAGGGCAGAAAGAATTATGCCTCTTTATATCTCTTGTACTATGCACATTTTATAAAATTTCAGTAAATATTAATTGTGAAAATGTGGAAATTTGAGGCATAGTTGTCAATAAATGAAGGAAATTTTTAGGGAGGACATTTTATCATCAAGTTAAATGTTACAGTTTTATTTCCTAGATAAAATTGCCATGGTATACTAATTTTACCTGCCTATTCTGTTGTGTGTTCATGAGTAAAGTAAAAAATGAATATTAAAATACCACTTTCTTGATCCTGTGGATGGTCTTGGATCATCAGCACAGGGAAGGAGATGTTCTATAAGTTTGCTAGGAGTGTTAATTTGTACAGTCACACTATAGAATGAGAAAGCTGTAGTTAGCAGGGGTAAAGAGTATCATAAAGAAATGCCCAAGATTAAGGAGAACAAGCTGCATCAAAGAGCTGCTTGGTCCATGAATGACAATTCAGAAATCCCTTTCTGGAAGCATCTATAGATGGCAGAAAAATGAAGGAAAACATAAACAGATGGGACTATATCAAACTAAAAAGCTTCTGTACAGCAAAAGAGACAACAGAAAAAACAAAAAGAAGCCCAATCGAATGGGAAAAAAATTTTTGCCCTCCACAGGAGTAATGAGGGTTTAATAGTGAAGATCCACAAGGAACTCACACAACTAAACAAAAGCAAAGCAAGAAGCCCAAACAAAACATGGGGAGAACTAAAAAGACACTTCTCCAAAGAGGAAATACAAATGGCCAAGAGGCACATGAAAAATTGCTCAACGTCACTAACAATAAGGGAAATGCAAATAATGACCCACATCCAAAGAACAGGCAACAACAAGTGTTGGCGAGGATGAGAGAGAAAGGAACACTCTTACACTGCTGGTGGGAATGTAAACTGGTCCAACCACTATGGAAAGCTGTGTGGAAAACCCTCATATTAATTAAAATGGAACTACCATTTGACCCAGCAATTGCTCTCTTGGGAATCTACCCAAAAGAGACCTCAATGTGGGTACAAAAGGACACCTGTGCTCGGATGTTTACTGCAGCACTATTTATTATTGCAAGGACTTGGAAGCAACCTAAATGCCCCAAAACAGATGACTGGATGAAAAAAAATGTGGTATAAATACACAATGGAATATTACTCATCAATTAAAAATGACAAATTTGATGATTTTATGATAACATGGATGTACTTAGAAGAAATCATATTAGCAGAAACTAGTCAAAAAGAAAAAGACAGAAACCAAATGGTTTCACTAATATATGGGATACAGGGGAAAAAATAAACAAAAGCCAGGAGGAAAAGTCAAGACAAGTCAAACTGAAGCACACAACTTCAGGCAGGGGGGAAGGGGGGGAAATGGTGGGAAGGGTGGGGGGATGAATCCCTGGGATTACAATGATGTGACATTTATATATAAATAAATTTAAAAAACAATATAGTTATAAATAAATCTACATACATATATAAAAAAAGAGCTGCTTGGTGCAAACTATTTAACTTTAATTGCATGGAATATTATTGGTTCCAGTTGATTTACAAACAATTCAGAAACAATGCAAGAACTGGAAAACAACTAATGACTAAAAAAACAGAGCAAGACAGTGAGATTCATGTCAAACTGAATGATTCCTTAAGGCACATTCTCTGCTACCTAGGAAAATGTTTCAATTAGTTTCTATATATGCCTTAGAGCTATAGTTAAGGAGCTGTAGATACACAAGATTGTTAAAAACTGGTTCAATAAAATTTTAATTTTCTTCCTTATTTGAGGATTTAATGTTTTCCTGTTCTTTGATCTTAAGATTTTTATCATTTAGCTATGAAAGTTTCTGAATATATCCTAACATCTTGGATCAATCTTAGATTAAACTGGTAATTAAAGTCCATCTCTAAATTTCACTTTCCTGAAGACTTTGTCTTATAAGGGAGCAGCAAACTTTCTGAGAGCATTTGTGGCAGGCGAGAATTCTACCACTGAACCACCCATGCACCGATACTGAGAGCATTTGTGGCTTACAAGTTCTCTGTGGTAACTGTTCAATTCTGCCTTTGCCAGAAGGCAGCCACAAATGTAAAGTGGGCATGGCTGTGTTCCAATAAAACTTTATTTATAGAAAAAATAAAAGAGTAATTGATGACCTGCACACTGACTGTAGTTTGTCCATCCTTGGCCCATCAGATTAAAAACAAAACCTTCCCTCTGGCATCTAGTAGGGCATTTAATCCCTTGTCTCTGGCTAATCTCTATTGTTTCCCAGCATTAAGTCTAGTTTCAATCCAACTGTTCTGGCTTTTCCCAAACACTCTGCTCACTCCTGTTTAGGTTGTTACATATGTGGATCCTCGTGAGGAGTAGGCTCTTCCTTTCACCTTCCAAGGCTTACCCATCCCTTAGGGTCTGTTATAAAACTTTATGGATAGCTCCAATAAACATCCTTTTCTAAATCCTTCATGACCATTGATAGCTCTTAGAATAGCAAAATATTCTAAAATTATCTCAGACCAAATAGTAAATTACAATACTATAACCCACCAGCTACATAGGTGGCTTATTATAGACAAATTGCCTAAAATCTGTTTATTTTAGGCAAATTCTGCTGGGACTACTAAAAGTTGGATTTACTGAAAATCTAATTGAAAGTTCACTTAAGAGTTGGGCATGGTGAGGGGCCAGGCACCGTGGCATGCGCCATTAATCTCAGCCTAAGAAGGGAGGCCAAGACTAGGAATCGTTTGAGTCCGAGGGTTTGAGACCCTCCCAGAGCAACATAGCGAGACCTAGTCTCAAAAAAAAAAAAAAGTTGGGCATGGTGATGCACGCCTGTAATCCCAGCTACCTGGGAGGTTGAGGCTAGGGATCACTTGAGTCCATGGGTTCGAGACAACCCTGGGCACTAGCGAGACCTAATCTCTTAAAAAAACAAAACAAAAACAAAAAAAGTTCAACTAAGGACCTTCACTTGTTCAGGTCCTCACACTTAATTTTGTTTTGTATTTATAATTCTAGATTCTTTTACTTATATAGGCCCTTTGTATGAGTTTTAGAATCCATGAAACCTGAACTTCCCTAGGGTTTACCACAGGACCTGGCACAAAACTGGAACAGCAGATATTGCTAGTCTCCCTATCGCCATTTTCTTTTATGGAATGCTGGCTTCCCAGGTTGGTACAGGAGGGAGAAATACACATTTATCTTATTTAAGTAACTGGGTTTTTTGTCTTTCTGGAATAGCAGCTTAGACCTTCCACTATAGGCTGGTAAAATTGAGTGATCAAAAATATTTATTGATCTGAAGGTGGCTATTAGAAACATCAAAGCAGACCTGCTATCCTAGAGTTCTAAGTTCTTCACCTCCAAAAATTTTGTGACATGTTTGCCTTTTACAGAATATAAAAAGAGTGACAGGATATAGTTACACAATAAAAGTATATGTGGTTATAACTGTTTTCTGTTTTAGGAGCAGTAATTACTTTTAAAGCATCTATATAAAACATTGTAGTAACTTGCATAAGTGGCCCCATTTAAATGGAACTTTTACCTTGTTTTTGTTTGTTTGTTTGTTTTTGAACTTTGATATTACTTGGGTACAACTCATCAATAATTTGCTTCCCAATTCCCATCTAATTCCTAGATCCTATACCTGAGAGAAAGGCAATCAAAAGAAGGAATCCTGTGTTATAGAATGTGTGTGTGTGTGTGTGTGTGTGTGTGTGTGTGTGTGTGTTAGAAGTGGTGAGGTGAAGCATGAAGATGAAGAACAGACAGAATGTTCTTATTTATGGATGAGGATATTAAGAAAAGGTAAGTTGTTCCTGGAACATGATGAATATACCTTTAAAATCAACATATTCTTTTCAGAGACCTTTTCTTCTTGAATAAAAGAGCAACTGTCCATTCTAGCACATTAAAATAAAAGTATTTAATAGTAGAAGCTCCAAGTTATCCTATACTCCCCTCAACTACCACATTTCACCCCAAAGGATTCTGATTCCAGTAAGCCTGAGAAGGTAAGACAAGCCCCAATAGCACAGAAAGTAAGGAGGAAAAAAAATCCAAGCTTTTCTTTTGGGGGACTATGTTTTTCCTTTTAGTGCCTGTCTGACTCAGCTGTAGGAAGGAGGAAATCATCAGCAGGTCAGTTACTTTACAGGAGGCATAAAGCATTTCACAAATGTTTTTCCTACCTTGAAGACCATTTGCTCTCTCCTCAAATGTTTTCCAATCAAAGTGAATTTCTACATCTCTTTAAAGACCTGCAGCTTTTCTGTAAAAGAGACAACCAGTACCAAGTTTCATAGAGGAAAATGTTTAAATCATATGGAATCTACATATCAGGAGAAAGGAATAAAGCCTGTACTTTGAAGTGTTCTGTTTCTAGGGTTTCCCTCACTTGCTCAGAAGCTTTACTTCATCCAAGTCTCCCCTCCAGATGTCTTTGAGAAAGAAAGGGACAGCACAAAGATATTTTTCCAGTGGTAATTCCCAAATGCGAGCTATCTGGAATGATTAGATATAGCCCTCCTGTCAAGTTCCAGAACAATTCACACTCTGAGTTCTTTTGACACATGATTTTTTTGCAGTTTTAGCAAATGAAGTCCAAATTTAGGGGTAGGTGGCAAAATTCCATCTCTTCTACCACTGCCTCTTCTCTTATCCTGAAATGACTTTATTCCACCAAATCATACATGAGTTCTGCATGGGTTGTGACTAATTCTAATCTATGTAAAGCTAGGAAACTGAAACATACCTAGGTTTTAGAGTTTTACTCTGATAGTTATCCTAATATTTGAATGTAGGTGACAATAAGAACAACAAAATATAAACAATTCTGTGCTTCCTTGCTGATAAGATGTTTAGAAACAGTTGCAAAGGTAATTTGAAAAGGAACTGAGTATGGTGAGAGTCAATGAACCAAGTTGTATGACAGGAAAGGGAACAGCTAGTTTGGATATTTTTTCAGGTAGATTTCAAAGTGATGCCTTAGTAGTTAGAGTTCCAGAGGTCCTAAGAAGGCATTTTAAACTAAAAGTTAGGAATGGCCATGAAATGTTGCATGAGAATAGCATGAGAAATTGCTACTTCTACTTCTACAGTGGGAATTCTGGTATGGGCAAGAAAGTTGTCTGGATTAACTGTGAAAGCATGATGTTGTCATATTACTTCAATTTTGCTTATTTTCAGAGTTAATTGCCTATAAGTTCAGTAATGCTGTTATAAGGAAAAAGGATTAGTGCCAACAAGTTTAGGTAATTTAAATGGCAAAGAAATTGTTGTAGGATGTCAGCTAGTAAGGATTATGGTATAAACTTGTCATTAAATGTTAATTAAAATAGTACCTGCTGGACATGTGAGAGACCTGGTCTGATAGAGGGAAAGGCATGTAAAAGAAGAGAAGGGGGAGCTTTTCCTGGACTTTGCACTCAGAGAAGGACCTAGAGGTGACTGCTCATGCCAAAAAAAGCAGAGAGAGCCACCAGATATAGAGAAGGTTGGGAAGATACCTGTTCCCCTGACCCCAGTGATGCTAAGCAACAGTTCTAGTGTGATCTGCCTGAGAAAATAAGTATGGAACTGATGGCTTAACTTTCTGACTTCTCATATTCTTTTGCCTCTGATCTCAATATTAGAGAACACAGGAATAAATTGGTAACAAAAATTGGCGCACATGGAAATATTAAAAGAAGCAACTTCAAGTGCAGGCCATTAGTTAGTCATTAAGTATAAAGATTAATTGGCAATAACTTTTCCAGTTTTATTGAAAAGATGGTATTTCTCCTAGAATCTGAATTTTACAAAGACATCAGAAAACGTGAATGCTTCTTCATTATCCATTAAACTATGTTTAATTAGCCTGGTATTTGCAGCCTTCCAAACAATGATCTTAACTCTCCAATTTTACTTCTCTTTACTACTGTAGGCTAGACCAGTAACGTATAACTTGTGGCCCACTAGCTTCCCAATCTAATTTCAAACATAGCCTTTTAGTTTAAAGGGCCCTAAGAACTTATTTTATCTGCCATGAGGGAAATGCTCCTTTCATATTCTGGTTTGATATGTTTCTGTGGTTAGACCTGTACCATCCTTTGGTGAAAACATGGGCTCCACAGGGGCAGGGACTGTATCTCTCTCGCTCACTGTGTATCTTCAGTGAGTGTCAGAAAGTGTCAGGCATGGTTCAACACAACAGACACTCAATAAATAATTATTGACTGCATGAATGAATAAAAGAATGCCCTACATACAAACATGGAATCATTCTGCTGTACACCTGAAATGAAATATTATATATCAAGAATGTGTCAATAAAAAATAAAACCTACAGCATTAAAAAAAAAAAAAGTAGAATTTGGGATGGCCAGAGAGTGAGTAGTGCATAGGAAAAGTAGTACTCTAGACAGAAGAACAGAAAGTACCACTCTAGGCAGAAAAGAGCTAAAGAACAAGAGCAAATCTCATGTTGATGCTTTATGATGCTTAAGGGTAAATTCGATTTGTAAGAATTCACTTCTAGAACAAATGGTCGGAACTAAGAAAGGGGCAGAATTAGAGTAGTACTTAAATTAACAGGCAGAACCTGAGGATGGATTAAGCTAGATGAGCCTGGAAGCAGGGGTATGACTAGGAAAGCCTGGCATTATTAGTGACCATGAGGATGGAACAGAAACAATTTATTGGAGGGACATTGCAGAATTGAAGCCTATTGTTCTTAAGAAATGACAGAAAGAAAGCCGGGTACAGCGGCACGTGTCTGTAAGCAACAGCTTATGGAGTCGCGGCAGGGCCTGGGGATCGCAGTTTGAGTCCCGCCCTGGGCAACACAGTGAGACATGGTCCCAAAAAATAGCTGAGCATGGTGGAATGCGCCTGTAATCCCGGCTACCTGGAAAGCTGAGGCTGGGAATTACTTGAGTCCGTGGTACCGTGGGCAACGTGAGCCTGTGGTTCCACGGGCAAAAATAGCGAGGCCTAGTCGCAAAAAAAAAAAAAAAAAAAAAAAAAAAAAAAAAAAAAAAAAAAAAAAAAAAAAAAAAAAAAAAAAAAAGACAAAGAGTCAATGGTGGCTCCAGGGAGCCTAACCTAAAAAATTACCACAGAGGTGGTGATGGCAGGAGGAGTAATAATACCAGAAACTGAGAACACAGAAACCAGTTCACCAGAAAAATTCACAAAGTAAAAAAATGATGGTGGAGTGTCAAGGAAACCTAAACATAAAAATTTTAAGTAGTCTACCTATGAGGACATACTGAATAAAGTTGAAACATACTAGATCCTTCAGTTAGATTTCTTTTTCCCCACTGATACTCACCAGGAGCAAAATTAACCTAATCTCATGTGCATCTATTTCAACCATTAACCATTGTTTTGAATTTGACATAAGAAAGATACTTAAGAGTCCAGCATGGTGGCGCATGCCTGTAGGTGGCAGCCTAGGAAGTCACTGCTGGGACCAGGGATTGCGGTTCGAGTTCGGTAGGGGGCACGTATTGAGACCTAGTCCCAAAAAATAGCTGGGCGTGGTGGTGCGCGCCTGTAATCCCAGCTACCTGGGAAGCTGAGGCTGGGGATTGCTTGAGTCTGTTGGTACCCCGGGCAACGTGAGCCTGTGGTTCCAGGAGCAAAAATAGCGAGACCTGGTCTCAAAAATGAAAAAAAAGAAAAGAAAAAGAAAGATATTTAGAGAGGCCCCCTTGATATCCCAGGTGCCAGGGGATCCCACTGGATGCTGGTAGGCAGGCAGAGCCTCTGGGGACCAGGGACTTGGATGAAGCAGGTCAGGGGAACCAATCTCAGTCCCTCTGGTTTTGGGGGAAAGAGATGGTCCCCTGCTGGCCCACAGGCAAGTGGGGGAGAGATCTGGTGCTCCCCCACCTCTAACAGACTTTCATAGAAATGAGAAGAAAAGCAATCCTGCTGCAGATATATGGAGGTGAATAAAGGCCCGGGACACATTAGTCACCTGGGTGAGACCCAAACAGAGCATTATCGGAACCATAAGAGACAAAACTAAGAAACTAAACTAAACACAACTAAGAAGACGACCTACCCCAGAGCTACACTTGCAATGTCTCAGGGGGCCAGGGACCCAAACCCTGATGTAGTGACATGTCAACACCAGTAAAGCAACCCCCTACCACAAAGGGTGAGAAAAGCCACAGAGTTGGGGCTGTGGCCCCACTCAGAACTACAAACAAGGAGAGAGGAGAGGAAATAGCTCATCCACCCACCAGCGTTTATCCCTACTAGGGGACTTCTCTACTGCAAATGGCTGGGAGTTGTGAGCCAACACCAGATGCCAAAACAATAAGATTTGGAAGCAGCAAATAGAACAAAGATCAGATCAGAAGAGACAGCCAACCTGAACAAGGAGGCATGAACCCCTGTAATCACACAAGTCTGGAGAAAAGGAGACAATCACTTCCATCAAAGGAAGTGCTATAACCAAGGAGCCAGAATAGCAGCTCCACAAACCCAATGATAAGAGGTTTTCAGACATGGCTTGGACTAGTTGCCCAGTATAAAGCCACCCCTGGAAATCAGCAAAATAGCAAAAAAAAAAAAAAAAAAAAAAAAAAAAAAAAAAAAAAAAAAAAAAAAAAAAAAAAAAAAAAAAAAAAAAAAAAAAAAAAAAAAAAAGGACATTGTACCAAAAAAAGAAACAGAACAATGGGATAAACACCAATCAGTGACTTGAAAGGAAAGGGAGGTGAAAGCCATGGGAGAGGGGTAGGAGGAAGTGGGAAGAGTCGGGGGAAAGGGGTCATAACTGTACAAATAAGACTGAGAGTGTAGGCAGAAAATGAAATAAAATTTATTTTTCAAAAAAGAAAGATACTTAGCAATTTGACAACAGGAACTATAAGGGCAGAAGAAACAATAGGATTTTCCCCCTAGATTAAGAAAATTTTGAAATATAATAGATATAGAAGAAATAGCTCTTTTTCACTGAGTTTTACCTTAACCAGATTCCCAGTATCTGCCATAGTAGTCTGTTTTGATTAACTCTTTCCTACAAACATGTCATTGATAGCTATAAACATGTCACTTCCTCTGCCTGTAGTGCAGAACTATTTTTGTCCCATTCTTTCCAGCATTAACTCTTGCTTGTCTGATTTTAGCTTAAATGTCATTTTCTCAGCAACCTACATCTGAAGTTGTCATTGCTATTCTAATAGCAACTTATTCTTTTCCTTCATAAGTTATTATCATTTGAAATTGTATGCTAAATATATTTATTTATGTATTTATTTACTACCTAACTTTCCCACAGGACTAAAAGTTCCACAAATGCATGAATACTATCTCTTTTATTTATCTATTCTATACCTAGCACCTGACAAAAAGCCTCATGATCAATATCTGTCTGTTGAATGAATGAATGAATGAATGATTGATACCTCATCTAGGAACCAATACTATGTTTTTTAGTTTCTTATAAGACACATTGGTAGATTACAAAGGAAGAGTGTTAGTAAGCAATTTCAAATTTAAAAGAAAGTTTCCTCACTTGAAAATATTAGACTTATTTGAAGACACATACCCCTTTGAGATATGGATTTTCAAAAGCATTATGTGTTCGATTAATGGAAGCATCTTTTTAAAAACATTAAATAAAAGTTTTCATCAAAGGGATATATGTTTGCATTGAGTGAAGTATTTAAGTCAAAGAAATACTGATTATTATATATAACAAGCCTAAATCTCAATTTCCAGGAAGCACTTCTTGCAAACAATAGCAGTAGTAATAATGAGTTATATTCACCAGACATACATAAATGGTATTAAAAACAGTTCCTTTTCTTTCCCTTGAGGTTCTTGCCTTTAAGAAATGAGATGCAAATAAGAAGCCTGAAATAAGGGACATTTGGGGAAAGTCTTTGTTTTTTCCTTTTCTAGTTTCTATTCTGTTGTGACTTTTGTTTCCATATTCCCTCTGTGGCTCTCATCCTTTTTACTCTGCTTTTGTATATTTGCTCCCTTCTCTTTATCTTAGTGACATTAAACAGGCCCCTCAAATTCTAGCTTTTACTAAATCAAACCACATTTTTTTTTCCTTTCTGATAATCAGATCCAAGTAGTCCAGAGAAGAGCCATGTTTTTCTCAGATGTTCCTACAATTACTACCCAACCAACTCCTGTGACCTTGGGATCCCCTTCTAGAATAAAGAAGAACTGTAGGGTTGACATCTATGGTTCACAGCAAGCAATTCAATAAGTCACAGTCATTATTACACTCTGAAAAGAATCCTACTCCTACCTACAAACATACAATTATCCTTTTTTTGTATCAAGTAGAATAAATAACAAATGTACGCTCTTTACAAAATATTTTTTTACTCATGATTTTCCCAAGATTATTCACCTGTCAGAATTAAGGATCTAAGTAGGCCCCAACACCATATTTTGTGATCTATCACATCAGAAATAGATTTTTACAACAAGAGTAGGCATTGGGATAGGAATGGTGACAAGGAACAAGGTCCAAATTTAGGGAACATTATAAAGTGATAATGTGGTTGAAGAATCCTTCAAAATAACTTTTTTAGAGACGAGATCTTGCTATGTTGCCCAGAGTAGTCTCAAACCCGCAGACTCAAGTGATTCCTAGCCTCAGCCTCCCAGGTAGCTGAGATTACAGGTATGTGCCACCTGCCCAGCTCAAGTAACTGACTCATTACTTGTGCCTCATTCTACCTATTCTTCTCCCCCTTCAAAGCAATATACATTAACATCTTACACAGTAGAATTTGTCTTAGTTGGAAGAGTCATCAACTGCTCATAGAAGTGAGCAGTCTATCCAGAAGTGATTTATATCCTAACTAGGCAGCAGTCTGAGAGTAGGCTCTCTAACTCAGGTCCTTGTCATTTCTTTCCTGGACAATTCTAACAAGGCTTTCTGTCTCTGGTCTTGTTCTTCGGTTCATCCTCCTCACTATTACCAGTTTTATTTCTGAAGTTCATATTTGTTCATGTCTTCCCCTACCTAAAATCCTTCAACAGCTTCTACTATAGGCTGCATTGTGTGCTTTAATTGTGTTGAAGTCCTAAACCCCAACCTCAAAATAACTATTCATAGATAGTGCTCTTAAAGAGGCAATTAAGTTAAAATGAAGCCACTGGTATGAGTCCTAATCTGACTTGTGTCTTTATAAGAAGGAGAAATGTAGACATGGAGAAGACCATGTAAACACAGGGATTAGATAGCCATCTGCAAGCCAAGGAAAGAAGTTTCAGAAGAAACCAAAACTGCCAATACCTTGATCTTAAACTTCTAGCTTCTAAAGTTGTGAGAAAATGAGTCTTCTGTTTTTAAGTCACACTGTCTGCCATACTTAGTTATGGCAGTCCTAACAAAAACTGATAGAACTTTCTGCCTACAACATCAAATGTAAACTTTTTTTTCAATTTATTTTGTTCTTTAGATCACAACCTCTGTGTTTTTTTGAGATACCTCCCCTTCCCTCCTCCCTCTGGTGCCCCTTCCATTCTCTCAAACCCTACTCTTTGTTGTTTACTAGTCTGTGCTAAGTCCATTAGTCTCTTTCCTGTGGCCGTGTCCTTCCACTGGGTGAGGGACTGTGTTGTTGGAACCAGGCGAGCCTTGCTGGTAGGTTTTCAGTCTTAAGTTTGCCTTGGGTGGCCAGTCTGTATTCATTTGTGATCTGTCCATGTTTTCTTGCTGCAGGCCTCTTCTCCAATCCAATCTCCACTGTTTTGCTGCTTTTCCTTTGGCTCTGGTGTCAGATTTAGGGGGTCTCGCCCCCAGTCAGTATTGGTCAAGAAGTTTCTCTGTGAATACAGTCATCTGTGAATGGCCTTTGAAGATCATCTCCTCTGCCTCAGTTTGCAGTTTTGATGTGGGGCCGATTACCCCATCTTTGGTCATCCTCTCCTCTCCCATAGTGTGGGAAGGGTATGTTGCTCTCCTTGAAGGCATCTCCAAAAAGTCCCCGGTCTTCTTGGCCCGGTGAGCGCATAAGTGTGCATGGTGACATCGTGTCTCTACCTTTGTTTCTCTTGTCTCACATGCACTGGTTCTCTCGGTTGTCCATCTGCTGTGTCCATCTCAGGCTTGTGGGCTGGATTTTTGCATGGTCCCTCACAAATGTAAACTTCTTAAGGTGGCAATCAAGATCCTTCATGAGCCAACTCCTGCTGCTCCAGCACTATTTCTGGCTACTCTTATATGTTCTAGAACATTGATTTTTCATGTGTCCATATGCCTGTCTGAAGTGCTCCTGTCCTTTCTCATTTTATACTCTAAGACTTAGGTCCTTACCACCCTTAGCCTAAGGCTGAATGAGCTATTCCTCCTCTACTAATGTGTGAGGTCCTGGAAAGGAAGAACTTCATTATTCACTTTTATATCCCCACACTCCATCACACTGGGTCAACAACAGGCAGGTATCAATACAAATCTGTTGAAATGAGGGTGGAGGGTGGATGGAGAGGGAAGAGGGGTAGAGAAACAGTTCTCTGTGCTAGTAATCTGCTTGCCCCACAGTGAGCAATCATTTGGCCTCTTTGTCAGAGCCTCAGGTTGGTAACCGAGGTTAAAAGGCTTGCACTGTGACCGCAGTACATTAAGAGCATGGTTTGTGAGTTTCAGTTGTCACCACTACCTCTTTTCTTCTTTAGTCTCCAGTTTCTCCTTTCCTAGATATTTTGTATTTCTATCTTGCAATTGTTTCTGACAGTTGTAAATAATTCCTGGAGGAGGTTGGGATTATTTCTTTTTACTCCCCTATCTCCCCCCCTGCATTCTTTTATCCTTTCTTATCATAAAAGGATTTTCTCTATGCTATCAGAAAGAACAATATGGCAGCTTTAAACTTACTTAGTCCCACTGAGCAATCCAGTGTGTAAAGAGTTTTGTTCATCTTTTTCTGGGAAAAGATTTTAACTAATCCTGGGTCATATGCCTGCTCCTGGAACGTTACTGCTGTGGGGAATGAAGTTCTTAGTTTTTCAGGTCTGACTATTCTTCGTGTTGTCTTCCCTCCACTTCCAGCAATATTCATAGATACTTGGGTTTGTGGTGATGGAGTGTAGTGTCTTACCAGACAAGTTTACTAGTTTGTCTGGTTTATTACCTACAACATCTGTTAAAGTGAGTCCTGACAAAGACTTGTACATATATTCATATGCTCAAATGGTCACAATAGCTTTAAAATGGCCCAAACCCAAAATGACGCAAATATTCACCAATAGAGGACTATATGAACACATAGACTATATAAACCTAATGAAATCTTAGTAAAAAAGAGAATGAACTACTTTTATACACAACAACATTGGATGAACTTCAAAAACATTCTGAACAAAAGAAGCCCAACAAAAGAGTTTTACTATTGCTCATATTTAATTAAAACTTCAGATAAGACATCTTATTTATAGTGACAAATCTATTGTGATTGCCTAGGTGTGGGTATGGAACAAGGGTTAGTGACTTAAGAAGGGACACCAGGAAACTTTAAGTGGTGGTAAAATTTCATAGACTGAATAGTGGTGGTTATACAGGTGTATAAATTTGTTATCAACTGTACACTTAAACTGTGTACATTTCATTATTTATGCTTGATAAATGTGGTATATATGTAAGGTAATTGCTGAACTACTGCTATGATAGTAAAATATTGGTCTTTTATGATAAAACCCGAGAGCCCTAAAACTTAGCTTCTCTTTAGTTAGACTTCTGACTGCTCTTGCAGTCCTGTACCTCAGTATTCCCCTCTTTTATACTATACTTTGGCATCTCAATTGCAGTTCCCTAAAATTTCCAAGCTATTTTTTTTTTTTTTTTGAGACTAGGTCTCGCTATTTTTGCCTATGAAACTGCAGGCTCTCATTGCCCGGGGTGCCACAGACTCAAGCAATCCCCAGCCTCAGCTTCCCAGGTAGCTGGGATTACAGGCACGCGTCATCACGCCCAGCTATTATTTTGGAACTAGGTCTCACTACAGGCCCCAGGCGGGACTCGAACCGCGATCCCTAGCCCCGGCCGCTTCATAGACTGAAGCTTACAGGCATGAGCCACTGTGCTGGCCTTAAATTTCCAAGTTATTTTCTTGCCGCGAGCCAGCGGTGACGTAATCAAACAGTCCCGAGGGGGAGGGTAAGGACTGACGTTGAGTCAAGAAGACCCTGACAGAAGTGGCTCACAGCCTCTCTCTCTCTCTCTCTCTCTCTCTGGACTGTGGCCCCCAGTTTATTTTGCACCAGATTTTTATAGTCACCAACAAACAATCAACAACAAAGGGGTTTCACCTGAAACTTCTCAAGTCATGGCCAAACATACTCCACCTGAAGGTGGTATTCCAATTAAGCAAGCATTCAGCAGCTCTATCAAGGCAGGCCAATAATGAGAGCACACACAGCTCCTGACATTTTCCCACTTCTGAGTTTTATACATGTTGTCCATCTGCCCATCACAGTCCAGCAGGCAAACAGCTTTTTTTCAGGACGTAGGTCAAGCATCATCTGTATTACTTTTCTAGATTTCTTTGAAGTAGAATGAACTAATCTTTTCTCTGCACCATATCCCGCACATTTCATTGCTTTTATTTCTTTGCACACTGATTCCTCTACTAGACTGTGAGCTCCGGCAGGCAGGTATAAAAGAAGTTTCTTCCACTGAAAAAAAAGTTTAGGGGTGTTTGAAATATTTGGAAAATAGAGATCAAGCTAAAATTTCTGAAGTGTTTCCTATGTGCCAAAACCAGATAGACATTCACTTGCTACGAGGGACTTTTGCCATACAGATGTGGAAACAGCAGAGTTCCAGAGGAAATCTTTAAACTGAGACTTTACAATCCAGCAGTATTTTCCATTTCCCAATGTCTCAAACATTATTCTAAAGTATTTAATTATGATGAACTTTCCTGCCAATTATTAAATCCATATGTATTTTAAGGAAAACAAATTCTGTTTGATTTATTCACACTCAATCACACAGCCTTGCTTTTAAGAGCTATTTGATGTTCAAGAAGTCATTAGAATTCACATAATGCCCATTTTTGAGAAAAAGAGGATGAAGATAAAATTAAGCAAAACCAAATGTTAACAAAATTGTAAAGGGCTAAGCAGAATCATACTGAGGAAAGCTATGCTACACAATTTTGACTTTTCAGATTTCAAGTAAACCTGTATTAACACAAGTGGCCCTCATATCTGTAGTATATACTTTCTCTCAAGAGAATGTAAGAAGATGAGAGAAAGAGTAGTTTGATGGGCATGGAAATCTTTAGCACTGTATTTCCAATATTTCTGTTTAGGTTTTCAGAAAATATTCTGCTATAAAACACCTAAAATTACTAACTAAAATTGGTAAATATCCTCTTTACTGCACATTTGAGTTCCTAAGAAATTAAAAGTTTAGCGGCTCTTTTCATTTTTAACCCAGAGACTAAAAGAAAAGAGGAAGCTAAGACTGTAGGATAAACATAAATTGACCCTCTAGATGGGGTGGGTGGGCAGGAAGGGCTAGACAGAAGAGGCTGCCTGACTCAGGAATCAAGGACCTAGTATTTTGAAAGACAAATGAACAGAAAAGAAATAGGATACCTGGGGAAAACTGAAACCCTTTGTCAAAGAATAAATTAGGTTGTTTTTTTTTTTTTACCATCATAGAGAAATGGTATGGAAATATGTTTGTTTTAGCTGTACTCAGCATGATAAAAAAGGTTTTCTCAATGTGTAACTATAGACCCATCCTTTGAGGATCATATTTATATTAACTACATATTATTAGCACTTTAAAGCCAAAAACTTAAAGTAAAATATCAATCCTATATTGAGACATTTGACCAGAGCTAAACCTCTCCAGTGGGGACAACCATGTCCTGTCAAAGGTGTGTTCTTTTTTTTTTTTTTTTTTTTTTGAGACTAGGTCTCGCTATTTTTGCCCATGGAACCACAGGCTCTCGTTGCCCGGG
>PVHY01009250.1:0-24805 GCA_004024945.1 Uropsilus gracilis | reverse complement strand
CAGCTGCGGCTTCCTAGGCTGCCAGTTACAGGCATGCGCCACCATGCCCAGCCTTAATTTTTTTTTAAAGTGGTTAGATCTTTATCTTTCATATTAGGTGCTGTTTAAACTTTATAAATTAAGAAATAGCAATGTGAATATTTTGGAAACTGTTGGTAAGTATGAAAAGGAGGGAAGAGTTACAGGCATGTTTCGGGCTTAGGGGAGGCCACTGCTCTTGTGTGTGTGTGTGTGTGTGTGTGTGTGTGTGTGTGTGTGTGTGTAAAAATATGTTCCAGTTATGTTTTGTTATGAGCATTGTGGTTCCACATAACTATTTTTTGTGAATCATATGACTTTTAAAATAATGGCATGTATTACTTTGACAAACATTTGAGGGGAGGAGTGCTGAGAGGAAGAGAAGAAGAGAAGGAAGAAGGGATATTTGGATACTAGAGTTGCTATCACCTCCTGGTTAGTATGAGTAATGCTGCTAGTGTGGGTGTACATTTCTGTAGAATTCTGCTTTCACAGTTAATAAAAAACCATGTCCAATGATTGGGAACATAATTCCCTACTAATATCTAGAACATTACTTATCTCATTTCAATTATTGACGACTGAAGATATATTCTAAATATTAACTATATCAACAATAAACTTACCGTCTCAATTAAAATGTTTTTAATCCTTCTGTATACATATCCAGACATAAAATTGCTAGATTATATGATAATTTAATTGCTTTTTGTTTTGAGAATCAACTATGCATAGAAGTTAGACCATTTTTTATTTCTACCAAGAGTGCACAAGGGTTCCAGTTTCTCTACATCCTTACCATGCTTTTTGTTTTTGTTCTTAAACAGCCTAATAGGTATGAGGTAGTAGTTTTGAAGTCTTTTATTGAGATGCTAAGACATGAAATAACCCTCAGTAACATCACCAGCAAGATACAGCAGTAAGATCCTCGTAGATTTAAAACACTGTAGAGGCAACAGTAGACACAGTCCCTGCTCTCAGGGATTTTATCATCTACCAGAAAGACAGGACAAATGTACTTAAAATTAAATAACAATGCAAGGTAGCATAAGTCAAAATTGTTAAATATTATATAATAACAGAGGATAAATTGTAATAGATTGAAATTAATTTAAAAAGGCTTTAAAAAGTGGCACCTAACACATTTCAAAAGGGAGGGTATAAATTATCCAAGAAGATCTTTCTGCTTGTGCATCATAAAAGTCTCCCCTTCCACTGCCATTATGCCTAAGTCAGAGTCTCCCAAGGAGTTAGAATAGCTGCAGAAGTGTTTTATGGGAAGTTTAAGATTTGAAACAACAAATGAGAGTTTGAGAAGCCATTCTGAGCAATGGGGAACTCTCAGATTGTGTAATAATGAGAGATCCAAACACTAAGCACTCCGGAAGTTGTCACCATGGAGGAGGCAGATGCAGCCATGAGTGCAAAGCCAAACAAGGTGGATGGAAGAGTTGTGGAATCAAAGAGGGCTGTGCCAAGAGAAGATTCTCAAAGACTTGGTGTTCACTTAATTATGAAAAAGATTTTTTGTTGGTGACATTAAAGAAGACACTGAAGAATATCATCTGAGAGATTGTTTTGAGCACTGTGGGAAAACAGAAGTGATGGAAGTAAATTGATAATGATGACCGATTAATTCTGAAATATTGTACTGTGGTCACTCCTATGAAGTAAGAAAAGTCTTATATAAGCAAGAGATGACCAGTACTTCAGTCAGGCAAAGAGGTTGAAGTGGTTCTGGAAACTTTGGTACTGGTTACGAAGGTGGTTTTAGTGGAGATGAAACTGGTCAGGCGGAAACTGCAGAAGTCAAGGTGACTTCAGTTACTTTTACCATATATCATTAAACAAAGGTTCCAATCTCTATTTCAACTATTTTACTGTAAGCAATCAAGTTATAATTTTGGATATTACTGGATTTCTTTTTTTTTTTTTTTTTGAGACTAGGTCTCGCTATTTTTGCTCATGGAACCGCAGGCTCTCGTTGCCCAGGGTACCACGGACTCAAGCAATCCCCAGCCTCAGCTTCCCAGGTAGCTGGGATGACAGGCACGCACCACCACGCCCAGCTATTTTTTGGAACTAGGTCTCGCTATGGGCCCCAGGTGGGACTTGAACTGTGATCCCTAGCCCCAGCCGCTTCATAGGCTGAAGCTTACAGGCACAAGCCACCGTGCCCAGCTTATTACTGGATTTCTATACATTAATTCAACAAATATTTATGTGCTTATGATGAGCCAGGTACTCCATCAGATGCTAGGAATATCAGAGTGAACAAATAGATATTATATCTATCTTGGAGGAATTTACATATAGAGTGAAATGAAATTATAAAAATCACAAGTAAACAACTGACCAATAAATGAATTTGTCTTAAGTGTTTTAAGTGTTTCCTTAAGGAAAGGAACAAGAGGAATGTTGAAGTATCTAAGAAAGACAAGACAATTACCTTGACAAGGGTAGTGATTGTAATGAAAGAAATGGTAGAACTTCAGATTGATTTTCAACACATAACCAATGACACTTGATAATTAACTTTAGAACATGAGGTAAAATGAAACTGAAGTAATTTTTGGGTGTTTGATTTAAGCAACTGAATAGAGAGTAAGGTTCTCAATTAACATGAGCAAGACTTACAGTGTGACATAACCAGCATTCTGTTTTATACACAAGTAACTTTGAGATCTCTGGGAGACAAACAAATAGAGGACCAGGTACTTGGATTAAGAGCTTGAACTCAGAGAAGAGGTTTTGGTTGGAAATGTAGATTTGGGAATCATCAACATAACAGTATTGAGATAGTATTTTTATGAGGCTATTGCTGGATCAACTTGCTTAAATTGGTAATTCCTAAATCTCCTAAGTGACATATTTATTACCTCATAAGTCATTTCTACATATGACTAAATAAGAATTTATTTCTACTAGGTTAGTTCTCAAAGGATAACTCTATTCCAAACATCTTTGGGGGATAAAAAAGACATCTTCTATCTATTACATCAACCCAAATATAAATTTAATTTCAGAGTTACTAGATGCTTTTCATTAGTATCTCATTTGGCTCTTTTTCTTACCAAAGCTAATACTCACAGGTCCACTTGATCAGATTTTCTTAAATGATAGGGCTGAATAGGTTTAGATTTCTATGTGAGTTAAAATCTCTATCTAAATTATGGTTTTGCCAGGCACGGTGGCTCGTGCCTGTAGGCTTCAGCCTATGAAGCGGCTGGGGCTAGGGATCGCAGTTTGAGCCCCACTCAGGGCAACACAGTGAGACCTAGTCCCCCAAAATAGCTGGGCATGGTGGTGTGTGCCTATAATCCCAGCTACCTGGGAAGCTGAGGCTGGGGATTGCTTGAGTCCATGGTACCCCGGGCAACGTGAGCCTGCGGTTCCATGGGCAAAAATAGCAATAGTCTCAAAAATAAATAAATAAATAAATAAAATTATGGTTTCTACAAGGATTGCTTGCCCAGTAGAATGAGTGCTGGATTAAGAATCATGAGATCTGGGTTCTACTTCAGTATTATCTCTGTTTCACTTTTAGATATTGTCTCTATAGGTCTGCTATTTTATGGGTTGTGTAAAGGACCAGGGAATATTATAAAGCTTCGAAAACACATAACTTAGTATATAATTGAAGAATTATCATTTGCTTACTATTGAGCAGCTGGAGAGCATGGGTGTTGTTGAGCCTACAGAATAACCCAGAGTGAAGATTCCAGTAGTTTGTTTCTGAACTTCTCACTATTTTTTATAGGCTCCATAACTTGACTTCTGTATCTATAAAACAGGAAAATCGTAATTTCCCTTGCCATGATGAGAAGAAAATTAAAGTGCATATGGTTTGTAGAGTCCTAGATGAAACAGGTTAGGATAAATGATTATTTATATTGACTATATTATTATTTAAATAGGACCTAGCTTTTTGGAAGCCCAGAAAAGTTCAGCTACTGTTGCTTCATGACCTTTGCCAGTTCCTCAGTGAATCTTGGCTTACCCTGAAAAACAAGCTACTACCCTGGGGAAAGCTGAAATCTCTAAGGAAAGTCTTTTTTCTTCCCTCATAACTCCCCACTTCATTTGTCTTTATTTTGTCTCAGTCTTCATTTTTCCTGACTTTTCAAAAACAGGCCAAACTATTTCCCTTTCTCCTCTTCATGGCATCCTTATTCAAAGTGATTTGGGGATTGCCATGCCCCAAATGTTTGTTACCTCTCAGAGATCCAGGATATAAGTGGTATAGAGCAGTGGCTTCCAAACAAGGGTGACATGGTATCTGGAGAAAATTTTGTTCATCATAACAAGGAGGGTGCCAGTTGCCTGTAGCGGGTACAGTTCAGGGATGCAGCTAAACATCCTTATTGATCAAAATGTTGACCAATAGTTCTGCTATTGAGAAACCCTAGTTTGCATAGATACCAGTAGTTGAAGATTGCTGAGGAGGCAGTGCAATTCTCAAACGTGGTGAAGCAGCAGTCATTGGTATCAGGCTGCTTGGATTTGGAATCCCAGCTTCCCCATTTTGCTGGTCATATGATTTTAGACAAATTATTTAATGCCATGAGAGTAATTTCTTCATCTGGGTGCTAATAAGTATCATTCTTATTAAACTGTAAACTCCCTGGTGAAAGAGACCTATTTCTACCTGCTAAATCTAGATTAGGGACAAGAATCCAAGAGGTAGTACTAAGTATTTGTAGGTTGTCCCACACTATTGTTTTGAGTTTTAATGCACATATACCAAGTGATAAAGAAACACAGTGACAAGGTGAAAGCAGCCCCTGATGGGACTATTAGCTAGGATATGCTGCCCTGTTGAACATAAACAATTTCACAGAACACCAACACCCGACAGAATCACTCTGTGACCACAATGAATCAAGACATAAGTAAAAATCACTACGTGTCTGAATATAAATGAAAAAATAAACATGTTTCAATCACAAATGCTCAATAGCCCCCTATCCTGGGAAACACCAGGGATTGTTTCTTAATCCAGTGTAATTTTTAGCCTCTTGGATCTTCTCTTTCTAGATAAAAATTACTAAATCACTCATCACAGAAGTACCTCCACTTCCTACAGTTTCCATTCTAGAGAAGGCCCGTTTCCTTGAATCCTCCCCCCAAATTACCTAACAAGCCCAAATCCTATAAAATTTTTTCAGTATCCTCTTCCTGAAGGATGCCCACTGATCCTCATGGAGTGCCTCCCTTCTTGCAAAACATCAGTGTCATTAAGTCTAATTTGTTGAAGATAGGGCTGTTCTTGGTAGTCTTTGGTTGAAGTACAACGACAGTAGAGGGAGCCCCCTAAATGGTAGCCACTAAGACCCGTGTCTCAAGGGGAATTGTATGCTGTGCCCTTAGCGTTCAAGCAGAGACTACATAAACCAGTATTTTGAAACTTCCAAACTGCTTCTTTGACAGGTCGTTTCTTCTCAGGGAGCATCTCTCGTCGATATATCCTGGGAAGGCTAGGAGGAGACTTTCGCTTTCAAGGTTCCCCAAACTGAAATCCAGCAAGCTAGGTTAATTTCTGACACAGTAAATGCCCATGCTGAGGTGAGCGTCTCTGCCTCAAAGTGAATTCCTCAAAAAAACTACTCCAAGAAGGAGTAGTGGAACCCCGAAAGTGCTGAGTGCCCTAACACCCCCAACCCGGGAGCAAATTCACCCCCACAAGCAGAACAGAATAGCGCTGACCCTCCAATCTGCCAAGCTAAGAGGCACCGCCCACAAACCGAACCTTCCGGGCGGTGGCTTCAGGCGTCGCGCTTGCGCACAGATCGCGAAGTGGCGGAGGAGCGATATCCGCCTCTTCCAGGCCGACTACAAGTCCCGTCTTGCATGGCGACGCGGCGTCGCCAGGTAACTCGCGCCAGGCGAAGCGCGCTCGAGCGATTCCTCCGCGCGCCTGCGCCTTGACGGGGATTGCGCAGGCGCATTTCCAATGATTGAGAGACGAGGGCGGGGTGTCGTTCCCTTTCGCTGATGCAAGAGTCGAGTGCGGTGGTGGGAGAGGTATCGGCTGGAGCAGCGCTGCCGCCAGGGCCTGGGGCTGACCCGTCGGATTTCCCGTTTCTCTTGGACCTACGCGAGCCGCAGCCATGTCCGGAGACGAGGTGAGGGCTGAGCCTGGCGCTAAGGCTAAGGACTGAGGCGGGGGGCCGAACCCACCTCAGCGTGGGAGACCGGGCCTGCGGCCTAGCGGCCGGACGCCGCCATGTGGGGCAGCCGGGCCTAGGCGATACGGAGCAGTAGTACCGGCGAGGACTCTGGTGCCCTGGGTTTGGCCGCGCCCTGCTCTTTTCAGGGTGGCGGCGCGGAGCCGGCGTCCTCCTGAGGCCGGCATTTCCGGAATAGAGCACGTTGAGTTGCCTGCGGAGTTAAGGTCCGGAATGAACGAGATCGGGGCCGGCGACCCCAGCGTTCCTTTCGACTTGACAGTGCCGCCCCTGGCCGGGCCTGACGAGAGGAGGCTCCTTCAGCCCCGATGCAGTGCCCTCTTGAAAAACTTTGCGAGCTGGTTTGTCCTAGCTTGATATCCGCCCTTGTTCTCATCTCGAGCATTATTTCTTTAAAAGACCAGGAGATGCGGGAGGTAAGACGAAAGGAAAATATCCTTCATGCTCGTCAGGTGACTAACCTCAGGAAACTTCAGGTGGGAGTCCCTGAGTTCTGTGACCAAGAGCTCACAGCGACGTGAGCGGGAATTTAGGGCTGTGGAACTGGCTAGGTCTTTCTCCGCTCTCGTGCTTGTACCTCAGCAAATTTTCTCAGATCCCTTTTGACCAGCTTTATCCCGGTGTATGTGAAGCCAAATTTGATGAAAGTTGATTGTAAATAATGACTGTTGTGGTATTAATTAACACTGGGGGAAGCTACCTCTTACGGGTCAGGTCTCTCCACACACACCACTACCAAAAAAAAAAAAAAAAAGCCTCTTGAAATTTATAATTCACTTCTGTAAAAATTCGAGTGCTTGGCCTGTAGGGCTTTGGAAAGAAGGACGAGGAAAAAATCTGAGGTTTTCTCAAGGATGGGCTTTTGAGGTAGACCCTGAACAATGCTTAGAATTTCTTTGAATAGTGGAAAGCCTGATCATAGGCAAAGGAATAATTAAGAAGGCAGACAAATAAGTGTTTTAACAGGAAAATAGGATATTCTCGAATTTGTTTAGAGTTAATCCCTTAAAGTGTAGATAGTGACCGGTTCATGGAGGGATTTGAAGAGTAGTTAAGGAATTTGGGTTTTATTCTGTAGGGAACTCAAGTCACTCATTTCTCACAATTCTATATTTGTTGTGCCCTTTTTAGAGATGAGAAAACAGAGGTTTACAGAGTTTTGTAATCCCAGTGAGCCAGTACTAGAGTCCGTGTCAACGGAATATTGCCCTTACCTAGGTGACTAGGAGGATCACTCTCTCAGTGAAGAAACTGATAAGGTTCTTGCTTGGAGGCTACTATAATACAGAAGTTTTGAGAGGAGCACTGTTTTACCCTTGTTTTATTACAACCCATTTTCTTTACATTTTTAATAAGCTTTAACAAGTACAATTCCTGTCTAGTGCAGGGTACTGTGTATTGTGATTTCTATAATAAAGTGCTTATAAGTGTTGGAAGAGAGGTGAAAGATAGGTTGAGGGGTAGAGGATTCGTTTCTAGAAGTGGGATCAGGTTTCGAAGGAAGTAGAATATGGGGATGAACAGGATTTTGTCGAACACAGATGGCAGAACCAGCAGTACAGCCGAGAAGCCAATAAACTATTAAGCAGCTGGGTTCTTCTCAGGGCTACCTGTCCAACTTCATTTTAGACAGGAAGCTAGGGCAAACCCACAGCAAGTTAGTGGAACTAGAACCCTGCCTGGCCTTTGGCTTCTACTCTGGAGGTAAGTGCAGATGCCACTTCCTCTAGTACTGTTGACCAAATATGTGTTCTTGACTTGTGACTACTTTACAGACTTGTACAGATCCAGTGAAAATCTGTATATAGAAATGATTAATAAGCTGTCAAGGACTTGTCAATGGAGTTTTGGTTAGTGGCAGTAACTAAAGCTACTTACAAATGTACAGTCGACATAAATTGCATACATTTCCTTTTTTTGAGACTAGGTCTCACTATTTTTGCCTGTGGAATCACAGGCTCATGTTGCCTGGGTTACCAGACTCAAGCAATCCCCATCCTCAGCTTCCCAGGTAGCTGGGGTTACAGGTGTGTGCCACCACACCCAACTGTATTTTTTTGGAACTAGGTCTCGCTACATGCCCCCGGTGGGACTCCAATGGCGATTCCTGGCCCCGGTCGCGGCTTCCTAGGCTGCTGCTTACAGACATGTGCCACCATGCCCGGCCTGCATACATTTCTTTTTAATCCCAGTAATAAACCAAAAAACTCACCAAAATGTAATTTTTTATTTTGTGGAGCCATGATCTTTAAAAAGCAGTAGTCTAGAAAATTACTCTAGAAAAACGGATGTTCCCTAATGAGGAAAAAAAATCTCATCTGCAGGCATACAGTGTTTCTCAAATCATTTTTTATAAAAGTACTATCAATGGCTAAGCCTATTGCTCATTAGTAGGCATCTTTGCAAGGTGTCAGAACATCAGGTTTTCACAGAACATGGTGAGGTGTTTTTCAAAAGCTTTATATTAAGAAAAGTTTCTGATTTAAAATGGAATGTGTATTGTATGGAGTGTATAAAACACAGAAGAAACAAATAAAAATCACCCAGAGGTGACAACATTTTTGCTCTGTTCACCTTGCTTCTCTGGTTTCTTTTGTAACTCACAACTACCTTCTGGGTGTGGTGTGGCCATAAAGTTATCATCTTCAGTAAGGATGTGATTGACAGGAGCAGGCTTCCAATTTGATGAAGCACTTTAGGCTATTATCAGTGTAATTTTTTGCTAGTATCTCTTTTCTTCACCTCCTCCAATTCAACATAGGAAGATGAAAATGGAAAACTGCTTTTGAAGGCTTTGTTACGAACTTAAAATAGTTCTAGAGATTCTCTTTTTCTTTAAGTGCAACTGTCTGCTTCTCAAGTCCAAATTAGTTTCATAAATATTTGGAATATGATAATTTGTAAATCAGATATGAAAGTCTTAATTTTTTTAAAGTCAAGACTGACATACCCTTGTGAGGTATTTTTTATGGGGATGGGAGTTGACTGCTTTTTAGATTTCTCCTTTTCTTATTTAAATGCTGACTGAATAAAAGAGGAGGTCTCGTGTATGTCTAGTGTATCCAGAAACAATAATTGAGAGAAATGTTAATTATTTCAGTATGTGATTCTCATATTTTTATTAATCTTTATATAAAACTTCAAACTGTTAACCTGATAGTTTCCCTGTAGACATAATACAAATGTTTCACAGAGGAAAGAATAGCTAAACGACTATTCTAGGGAACATGATACTTGAATAGAAAAATGCAGTGAATTAATTGTAAGTCCTGCCAGACAGCCAAATTTATAATGCCTAGAATGCTGCCTGTCCTTTTGCCAACTCTCCATATTTCAGGAATGAGGAGGAAGTGTAGCTACCTCCCTGGAACAGATTGTAACACTCCATGTAGGGTGACTCAAGGCCCAGAAGGTCATTCATTCCTTCTTCCTGGTTCTTTAAATTTGCCAAACAGTGTTTTTCAGACTGACTGCATCTCAGAGTTATTTATACACATAAATTCTTGTTAAGGTAGTAGAGTATAATTTTTAAATGATGTTGTATTGATTTCTAGAATGCCTTACAGATCCTCTATAAGGCCAGGACAAAAACTACCCTGTTCAGATCCTCATTTGGTTTCAATGTAGCACTTTCTTTGACTTATTTGGGACATTTAAATTAATTAAAATCAATTAAGGGTTTTTTGTTTTTAGAATTTCATTTCTTGGAAATTAGGTCACCAACTGATGAAAATTAGTGATAGGAATCAGGATTTATTATGCTTTGTGAATTATAAGAACATTTTTAAGTTACAATGGTTGCTAGCATTTTTGTGCCAGGTACTACCCTAAATGTTTTAAGTCTGTTAAGTTAATCCTATCAATAGTTGTTACTGATTCTGCTACTTAATCTTCATTGTACAAATGATACATGGGGAAGGCAAGTCAGAATTTAAATTCATTTAGTTGGATTCCAGACTTGTGACTTGTGCTTCATACCAGTTCACTAGGCACAAGGCTGAATTTAAGCATGGTAGAATATGGATAAAGATTTGTAAAGGACTTAAGAAAAAAATACTATGATTTGTATCCAATTCTGTTTTTGACTTTGAAGACCTTGCTTTTTCACCCTTACCAGGCATCTGCTCTATATGGTATTTATTTAACTATTTGTCTGAGTAATTTTATTGTATTTCTTTCCAAATGATCAGTGCCAAGGTAGTCTGCAATAAGTAACAGATTAGTTTTTATTATTTAGTAGACATTAGATACTAACAGCCTAAGAGAACATCAGTTAGAACAAAAAGCAGGGTCTTATCAGGTAGAGATTGACTATCCAAAACGTTACTGCTGAACTTCCTGAATTTGTCCAGACTTTAGGATAAATTAAATTTTTAAAAAGTAGATCTCTTGGTAGAGCAAACACAAGGTTACCAACTTTAAACACATAACCTACTTATGCATTGATTTTCTTAGCCATAAAGTATTATGACATAGGTTACTGCTAACGTTTCTACCCCTAAATTTCATCACTCATTCATAAAGTCTCCAGATTTGCTGGTGACACTAATAGTGGAGTCTCTGTCGTAACTACAAATGGGATATACATGTTAGAGGACTACCCCATTTGAAGATGAAACAGATTTGGAAATGAGCATCATTAAAAAGTCACTCTTGATCCCTTTCTCTTTTATTTTAAATAGATGATTTTTGATCCTACTATGAGTAAGAAGAAAAAGAAGAAGAAGAAGCCTTTCATGTTAGATGAGGAAGGAGATGCTCAGACAGAAGAAACTCAGCCCTCAGAAACTAAAGAAGTGGAGCCAGAGCCAACTGAGGACAAAGATGTAGAGGCCGATGAAGAGGACAGCAGGAAAAAAGGTGAGTGATAAATATAAGACTTAACTGTTGTCTTGGGAAACCATGTTCTTTCCCATCAGTGTTTTGCACTTTGTGCATACAGTGATCATTCAGCCTAAAGCTGTTTCCGTGAAATCGAGGCTATCAACAGTCTGTACACTGGATCTTGCCAGATTTTGGATGGACTCATTTCAGGGAATTTACCACTTAGTGCGTAAGTTCCAAAGATGACAAAATCTCATCATTCCAGAGCTAGTCTCCAGTCTAATTGGTCAGGGTTCTTTTCCAACTTTAATGGTGGCTGTATTTGACTGTTAACTGAAAGAAATGGGACCTAGATGGGAAATTTGTATCATACCAAGTCTGAAAATGTATTGAAGAGTAAAATTACAGCCTAATGTGTTTGGGGTTAAATACCAGTGATAGTTATTCAATCTTCTACTCTACGTAGACACCATTTGACTATTAAGGAGAAATTAATGATTCAGTAATAATGTAATATCTGTTAAAGATGCTGTTGGGATAGAGGTAACTGACATTCATTGAGTATCTACCACATGTTTAAAATAATTTGGAAAGTAAGTCATTTTTGTACTAAGATAAAATTAATTCATAAATAGTTCCTTGAAAAACTTTGTAGCAGAGGGATCCTAAATTATTGATAGTATTAATATCTTAAAATATTGATACCGCTATCCTGAAATATTGATAGTATCTGCTGTATGCAATAGTACACAGCAGAATAAATAGAAAACTTACTGAGCAGAACCCATTATTACTAATGGTGGGAAAAATTCTGTTTTATTTATAATAAATCCTTATTTTAATGAATGTGAAATACTTTATAAGGACTTGTTGATTACTTGCTTGATTTAATAACGTGCGAGGCTCTAAGATTAATATGAAAAATGCATAGCCCATTAGTGACTTACTAGAGAATCAAGCAGGCTGATACTAACAACCTCTGTTGGAGTCAAGGAGTTACTATAAAAGTCCTAGGGGGCACTAATTGGGGAGAATTAGTTTAGAGAAAATGATGGAAATAGCATCTAACTAATCCCATGGGAGGTAAAGTTACAAGGGAGGGCCATGGAAGGACTTGGAGGTGGGAGGCCACATACTACACTAAGTAGTAGTCATTAGGGCTGGCACCAGGAACTTAAGGGGTAGGCAGAGTGGGGGAATAAAACTGGAGACTTGGAAATGTGTTAGAGCCCTGACTTTGTTTTGGCAACAATGAGGTGTGGTATGATCCGTATTACTAAATACATATCCCTAGTATGGTCCCCTGACCAGATTTTTCTTTGAAAGCTTTGAGTTGACTTGTCATTGTGTTTTTCGGAAATATAATGTTGTATAAGAAGTATGAGGTTGTGGAAGGACCATTCTACTAATTAATACCTGATCACTTTATTCTGATGATTTAGTAATAACTGAGATATACTGGTACAATTTATAATCTGATGCTTTGCTGTCTTCTGTTTATTGTTGTTACTCATTTAAAGCGTGATCCCAAAATTAGTTGCTACTAATAGTTGCAATTAATTGTTTATAAGAAAATCAACTTTCTCTCTTTGTAGATACTTCTGATGATCTTGATGACTTGAACTTCTTTAATCAGAAGAAAAAGAAGAAAAAAACAAAAAAGATATTTGATATTGATGAAGCTGAAGAGGGTGTAAAGGTAGTATTGCTTTCTTATTGAAGGTAAAATTTGACCTATTGAAAGATTGCTAATGGGTGATGTTTTTCCTTTGTCTCATCTCCAACTACCTTTACTTTTATTGTTAAGTACTTAATGCTTAATTGAGTACCACTGTTAAGTTTATTTTCTTGGAATTGTGTCTAGTTACCTTAAGGGATTATGGTTCAATTGAATGTAAATTTAGGTATACTTTTTTTGGTTTTTGGTTTTTGGTTTTTTCAAAACTAGGTCTCGCTATGTTGCCCAGGGTTGTGAACCTGAGGACTTAAGTGATCCCTAAGCCTCAGTCTCCCAGGTAGCTGGGGTTACATAGGTGTGTGCCACCACACCCAGCTGATTTAGGTACGCTTTGTATTGTGTGCTATTAAGATGATTACAGAATGCCTTTTATTTTTAACTATATAGAGATTGACCCAAGGAAAAATATTTTTTGGCACAAATATTCCTAGTTTCTTTTGTTAAACTTTCAGTAGCACATTGAAGATGCATAAACTTAATGTATGTACCTCTGAGTATCAAAGGCGATTGGTGGCTGATGGTCTTACAGTCTGTAGGAGAACCTGAGCACTCACACTAACTTTCTGATCTTGTGAGACCTTGAGATCTTGTGATTGTCTTGTTATTGAACTGATTTCCAATTCGTATATCTCAGAATTTTAAAAACCTGTCCAGGATTCTTGAACAGAACCCACTATCTAATTAGAAAATGCAGGGTAATAGCAAATTTCTGTATACACAGAGTTAAGAGTGAAGACGTGCCCTCTGCCCAAATTTTTCTTTGGTAAATGATTTGTTTCCTCAAACTCAAGTATACCAACATGTAGCAGAAATGTAGGTAGTAATTCACTGAAGTTTGAAAACTGACAATTTTGATGACTTGATTAATTCAGCAAATACATACTGGTGATTACAGAGTCATGTGTGCTAATAACTGCTAGTGTACTAAAAAAGGATAAAATAGTTTTGTTGCTGTTTTCAGGTGTATTTTGTTCAGTGGTAATTTAGACTTCGTTGGAACAAGGAGATTTTACCTGGATTTGTATCTAGTTATCTCCGTTTGAGGGTTTTCTTTGTATTGTTGCAGAGAAACTGAGAAAGAAAAATGCTGTTACACTGCATAAATGAGGTTTAAATATTCTGAATAACAAGGTGACATATCACAGTGCCCCATGGAAAGTCTTGGTTAATCAGGGTTTGTTGGTCAATTCCTCTTAAAGCTTTTGTCCTGAACAGTCACTTTTAAGCTTACTCTTAATAAAATCTGTGAATATTTTTTTCTCTGCTGTTAAAGTTGTATCATAGGATATTATAAATATATCCTCATCATAAGGCAACCATTGGGTGCTAACTTAAAACTAGGCTGTTTTTGAGATCTTGAGTTAGCCTCCCACTTGAGTTTTCATCACAGGAGTTTTGAAAAAAATCTTTAAAAATACTTTGAGATGTTTGCTTTTCACTGGGTCTTAGCCTCAGTTTGGAAGTAGATCTTACTGAAATAAATAATAGTGTAGCATAATAGAAAAACTGACTTGTGTGTGCTAATTTATTTCTATCTGAGTTTCTCATATACTGTTGTATCATCGTAGTCTTGATTAATATCTAGTTTCTTGTTTTGTGTTAAATAGCTAATGTACATAGACAGTTGGTCTGTGGTGGTCACATGTGTTACTGCATGTGTTGGGATTTCAAGACTGAGCTTCATTTACTTTCAGCTGTTTCAACTTTTCTGCTGACAGGATTTCTGAAATTAGCCATTGTCACAGTTCAAATGTGGACACAGGAAAATAGATAACTGATTGGTAATGTTGATAGCACATTACATGGCGAGCTGGATAAACTGGAGACTGGCTCTTTCTATGGTTCTGGGGAATTTATGACTATTTTCAAGGCTGTGGTATGTCCTATCTACATGAGTGGTTACAGCATCTATTCTTGGGGACAATGGATGGAATCTATTCCATGCATTCACCAGGTGACTGTAATTTTCCATGGATTCTGCCTTCTAACCTCTTCTATAATGTCAGCTGTTAAAGTACATAATAATATTAAAGTGAAGACTAAAGACTGCTCTAAAGTGTGGTGCTAGAATGACTGGTATAATAAAGAAAAATAAGTATTTCGTGTTTGTCCATGTTTCCTGGCACACAGACCCTAAAACTCTTAGACACTATGGAGTGGTAAAAGTGACTTTGAGATAACTGGTGACTGGGAGCACCTGGATAGCTGCAGGATGCGGCTGGCCTTCATAAAGGTGAAACCCCTGAGTAGAAGATTGGCACTTTCCACATACACAGAGGAGTGCAGCTGGAGAATTAAGTACAATCACCAATGTCAGTGATTTACTCAGGTCATTTCTTCATAGTGAAACCTCCATTGAAAAAAAAAAAATGGATTTGGGGAGCTTCTAGATTGGTAAACCCATCAGGGTATTGGAAGAAGTGCACTTGAAGGGAGCATGGGAGCCCTACATCTGTTCCCTTGCCTCTAGCCCCCCGTAACTTACTTGACACATTTCTTTTTTGGTCTATTTCTGAGTTATATATTCTGTAATAAACCGGTTATAGTTAAGTACATTCCTGAATTCTCTGAGCTCCTCTATTACTGAATTTGGGGGAACAGGGAGGATATTTAGTGTCCTGTGAAAAAAACTCACTGCATCAGAGTACTTAGAAAAATTTAAAAAGATTCTCATGAACCCCATTTTTGAATTGTCAGAGTTTTAAGACCCTTGGGGTTTCCCAAGTGATTTTTGTCTTTTTTGATCTGATTGTGTTTAGAAACACAGATAATAATTACAAGTTCCCAAGACTAATGAATAAAAAAAAATGATTCCACAAAAGCATGCTGAAGAGTGCGTCAGAATCTCTGAACCAGTTTGTTTGGCTTGTCTAGGACAGGCATTTTATCTGTAACCTCAATTTTGAATATTTGACTGTTTTTCTCAAATGATGTCAGCCATATCATTAAAATAGTCCTAGTATCACAAAGTTGAGACTTTTATCTCAATTTCTTAGGATCTTAAGATTGAAAGTGATGTTCAAGAACCAGCTGAGCCAGAGGATGACCTTGACATTATGCTTGGCAATAAAAAGAAGAAAAGGAAGAACGTCAAGTTCCCAGATGAGGATGAAATACTAGAGAAAGATGAAGGTAATGTTGGGGGCACTCAGCAGTTCAAGCCTTTAAAATAGTCTCTGATTGGGATGAAGGACTTGTTTCTTTTTTTTTCCATTTTTCCCTGACCCTTAATTCCATTACCTGATAATAGAAACTAAAAGGAAGTAATATCTAACTTGAAAATGACAGTTAAATATTTGATGGGATAAGAACAGGCAATTTTGATTACAGTAAAATATGCTAATTCAAGTTACTGGGAAATTTGTGACTGAATTTTAAGTGTTGTCTAAAATTTTTTTGGATGTTTTTGTTAAAAACGCTATTTTATTTTCTAAGTGCTGTGAGTTCTTTAGAGAACTAAGGTTTTTAGAGAACTTTGTGTTATCAACAGATTGGGTTTCTATAGATATAGATGTTTCTTAAGTGCTTCAAAAGTAGTTGGATTCTTTCCTCTGTGAAGGGTTGTTAGCCTTGATGCTTTCATGCTTGCTGCTGCTATGAATGTAGTTATGTGAGGGAAAACGAATGTCTTCGAAGCTTCCTTCCTCTAGAACTACCTACCTCCTGCTCTTTATTAATTGTATCAGGGCCAACCATTCTTACAGTCTCTGTTATCTATAGCTTTAGAAGATGAAGACAGCAAAAAAGATGATGGTATCTCATTCAGTAACCAGACAGGCCCTGCTTGGGCAGGCTCAGAAAGAGACTACACATATGAAGAGGTAAGACAGTGGGCTTAGCTGTTCATTAGACCTGGGGGGGGGGAGCAAAATATTTTCTTAACTAGGAAGGCCGTTGAAAAACAATGATTGTGAAACAGACCCAGAGAGGTCACACTGCTTGCATTGGGAACAACTTGCCCAGAGTGTGACAGCCACTGTTGTACTCACTATTCCCATCAGATGGACATGCATACCATTTTATCTTTACAGTTGTTGAATCGAGTGTTCAACATCATGAGGGAAAAGAATCCAGATATGGTTGCTGGAGAGAAAAGGAAATTTGTTATGAAGCCTCCACAGGTTGTCCGAGTAGGAACCAAGAAAACTTCTTTTGTCAACTTTACAGATATCTGTAAACTGTAAGTTGGTTTAATGGGAACATTTCTATCCCAAACACTAGAGTTTTAGTGATGCATTTATTAAATACACTTATTTTAGACTTTACTGCAGGTAGAGTTAGAATGCATAGATGTCAGGGTTAGGTTGAAGGATCTCACACACAGTTTGAGTTTGTCAGTTCTTTAGATTCAGGACTTGTTCCATTAAGCATCCAGAGTGAGAATAGTCAACTCATGATGAACCATGAAGGTGGATCCCAGTCAGTTAGAGTGAAAAGTGAGGAGGCTGAATGCCATCCTTTGACAGGCACCTGGGGAACCCTGAGGAAATGGAAAAGCTCATTAGGGCTGGGGTGGTCCCGCCAAGTAAGTGTAAGCAGTAAGCCCTGGGAAAATAAACTGGATTTGATGGGACTTTTCTTTGGATGGTCATCACTAAGACATTGTTGATGAGATTTTAACTTTCTGAAAGTTAGTACTACATTCCATGTCAATGTCACTCAAGGTCTCACTGTTGGGGCCTGGCTCTTAGTTCCTATAAGAAATACCTTTTCCGTTAGGTTCCTTAGGTTGATCTTTGTCTGTTTCATGAGGGATAGACTCTTGTTGCAGATAAAAGGCAGTGGTAAACAGAAAAGATAATAACTGCTAAAAATTCTACCACCCAAGAGACATTTTCATTGCTTATAGGCAATAATTGGACTCATTTAGGAAAATTATAGAAAACACACTAAGGAAAATGAAAATTCTAGTGAGGCTACCATTACTTTAACATCATTTAGTTTATGCACAATTTTAAAATAAATTGGTATACTGTCATCTATCCTGTTTTTCTCTTAGTATATCATGACACAAATGTTTTTAGTAGCTACACAACTTAGCAGAGGCATAGCTTCAGGGAACCCTGATTACATGTCTGTTGATAGTAAAACAGCTTTAGGGGAAAAATTCACCGAGTAATTTGCCAGGTTGCTTTCCAGCAAGCTTGTACCCAACCAGTATTCCACAAGTAATGTAGAAACTTAACAGTTCCATCATTTCTTCACTACATTTGGGGAAAAATAACTTGAAAACTTATTACTAGTATTTGCTTATTGGAATAAGTTCAAACAGTGCCCAGATAGTAGAATTAAAAAGCAAAAATACTGAATGGTGTTGGTTGGTTTGCGCTTTGATTTTAAATGTGTAAATTTATTATTATTATTAGTTTGCCTTTTCAGTATATTGAGATCTGTCTTATTCTAAAAGCAAGATAGAATGGATATTTAGCCATACGGATATTTAAACCACTTCCCAGTTGAATGTTTAAGCTCTTTTCAGTTTTTATTACACTACCCTGAAATATGTTTTACCCACTTTTTTATTTCTAATGAAAAATGTCAAACAGGAAATATGTGGGGGTTAATTTAGTGGGAAATATGTAGGTTCTAGTATAAACACACTTACATTAAGAATTAAGGCCATTTTTGCATCTATTTCTAACCTCTTTCACCTTCCTGGAGAAGTATGTTAACTTTTAAAATAGACATTACAAAAAAAATAAAATTGATATTTACTTTTTCCTGTCCATATTTATGGGTAACAGTGGGGCTGCGCTATGGGCTTTAGAGTATAAGTTAAAGTTTTCTATTTCTCTTTAGATTACATCGTCAGCCCAAACATCTCCTTGCATTTTTATTGGCTGAATTGGGAACAAGGTAAGAAATTATATTCATTTGTATATAGTACTACTGGATGAGATATACATAAAAGAGGAACATTTAGGCCATTGAAGAATGAAATCAGTTAATTTCAGTGGGAGAGGTTGGCTGTTTGGGAATAAGGTAGAGTTGACAGTGATTCATTTGAAAAGGCCTGTAGGGTTACCATGGCACTACCATAATAGCTTCCTTTCACTAGTTAAAATTTTTGGGCCTCTCTATAGAACAAACAAGATTCCAGAGGAAGCCATTTTCTTAGGTCAGAAAAGGCATTTGAAGAAATACAGCTTATAAATTGATGAGTTGCTCAGGAGAAACCTAACAAGAGCCCCTGATTAAGTAGTTACTTCCTCTTCAGGGCTTACCTGTTGAAGCCTCTTCGCCAATCCATTCCTTCAAAGGAGGTCAGGATCCCAGATAGTGCAGCCCACTGAATTGCTAGGAAGCCAAGTGTCTGATTAAAAATAAGTTATGTGGGCTTAGTACATCATAATGCTAATGCATTGAGCACCTATTTTAAGCTAACATTGTGCCAAGCATTTTTTTAGATACCATCTCAATCTTTAAACATTTGTGCAGTAGAAACCAGTATTACCTTTGTCTTACAGATTTGGAAATAAGTTCAGTGATAGGAAATTGTAGTTGGTCACTTAGTCTGATGTAAACTAAAGTGTTTTGTTCTCTTTCTACTCTGTTGGAATTGGCTACTTTGCTGTAGGGTTAATTGGGTGTAATTTTCAGGCACCACAGGAGGTACAGGGTCAGGAGAGGATAAAGGAATTCCTTTCATAGAATTTGGTTAATTGTAGCAGGTTTGTGACCAGAGAATTTATAGTCGCTGGGCTAACAAATACAAGGTTTTGAGAAGGTTGTTTCTTTTGACCATGAATGAACAGAAATACTCTAAAGAATCACAAGAAAAATCTTGCTGAAGTTCAATCTATAATGAAAAATAAAACAAGTGAATATTAATGCTAAGTGGTGGCTATATTTTCTTTCTAGCGATTTGTAAGTTTTTAATAAATTGTAATGTCTGGCAGCAAAGTCCCAGTAACAGTTTGTTCCCTGTGATTTCAGCTGTACTTTTTTTTTTTGGTAACAGCTTTGTCGCTACAATTTAAATGTGTTAAATGTACAACTTAGTGACTTTTAACATGTTCACAAAGTTGAACAGTCATGACTACAATCAGTATGTTTGTATTTTATGCTTAGAATTTGTAAGTTACCTGGCCGGGCATGGTGGCGCCTGCTTATAAGTGGCAGCCTAGGAAGCTGCAACCGGGGCAGGGATCGCCATTCGAGTCCCTCTGGGGGCACGTAGGGAGACCTAGTTCCAAAAAAATAAGCTGGGCATGGTGGCATGTGCCTGTAATCCCAGCTACCTGGGAAGCTGAGGCTGGGGATTGCTTAAGTCTGTGGTATCCTGGGCAATGTGAGCCTGTGGTTCCACAGGTAAAATAGTTAGGTTCCATTATGGCTTTTTGGATGATACTATTCAGTAAAAGTGTTTTTCCTTTGCTGGATGAGTGGACCATCATACACAGTTTAGGGAATAAGTTTATTTTAGATTTAAGATAATAGATTTGCTTCTGGGGACTTAATTGACTTACATTGGGGATATTAGGGAATATGGGTAAGTCTCAGATACCAGCTACTGAAATACAATTTGAGAAACTATCTCTATCATCCTGGTCCCCGAGGAGGCCTGCTGGCACTTCTAAGATATGATCCAAGGCCATTTTTGCTGGCTACAGTTTGGTTTCTGAAACCAAAGCGAGTATACAGCTCTTTTACATGTACAAAGTAAAAAAAAAAAAAAAAAAGCACTTGAGACTCCTATGTTTTACTCCAAATGAAAATAAGAGAAATCTGGAGAAAGGTGACTCATGTCCATAGTTGATGTGGTTCACACCAAATTCCAAAGCAACCTTCCAGCTAAGACCATAGATGACAATCTGCATGGGTGCTATACCCTCTTGGATTTACACTTTCTGAAAAAGCCAGTAAATGAAAGTAATTTGTCCTCTTGTATTTTAAGAAATTTTTTATGTTCCTGTGCCATTGAGTATATCTTGAGTAAATGTAAAAATCCTTACAGAGAAAGCAATAGTGAAACTTTGATTTTCTTTCATAGTGGTTCTATAGATGGTAATAACCAACTTGTAATCAAAGGAAGATTCCAACAGAAACAGATAGAAAATGTTTTGAGAAGATATATCAGTAAGTATATTATTTAATTTCAGCACATCACTCTGAAATGTTTTCATTTTGGGGAGAACCATTACAAACCAGGTTTGTAACAAACCTGAAAGGTTGGCCTTAAAAGTTCAGGGAAAATTACAGCAATAGGGAGCTGACTCTTGCAGGTAATGGGGAGGGGGCTGCAGGGTAAGAAGTTTGGATTTTCCTCAAGGCCCAGCTGATAAAGGCTTTTCTATTGGTTGGTTCATGATCGAAGCCAAGTCAGAAATCTGCATTCACTTAAAGGAATTACCCAGTCACTTAAAGTTGACAGATCTGTTCCCACCTAGGAAGCCAGTAAGTTCCCTGTGTGACTCCTGTGCACAGAACCGTGATTTGGCATCTGGCAAGCATTCCTGCTTCCTTAGATACGTGGAGTCTTGTTGCAACCCATGTTTTAGTACCTGAAGCATCACAGCAGGCAGCTTGTGTTTTTTACCCCTAAAATAAGTTTAGCTAGCTAAACTCTGATGTGGATGCCAGCATAGACTTGTAGAGCTCAGGTAGAAGATGTATTTCAGAGGTAAGAAACCACTGTTTAACAGTAGCCACAAAGTAATTTCTGTTATTTTTCTGCAGAGGAATATGTCACCTGTCATACATGCCGATCACCAGACACAATCCTGCAAAAGGACACCCGACTCTATTTCTTACAGTGCGAAACTTGTCATTCTCGATGCTCTGTTGCCAGCATCAAAACCGGCTTCCAAGCTGTCACCGGCAAGCGAGCACAGCTCCGTGCCAAAGCTAACTAATTTGCTAATCACCACTGATTTTTCAAAATGTGTTGTGGAGATTTGGCTGGACAGGTTTACCATCAGAGTGGATATACCATTGTATTAAAAACAAGATAGAAATGCTGCCAAGTTCCTTGGCATGTGGCTGGTTGATCTGAAATCCTTGCAAGATGCGGATGCTCAAGCTGTTGGCATACTCATTACCTACTTTAACAACTGTCAGAAACTTGATGGGGTAAGGAGGTGCTTTTTTAAAATCGTTCATAGACTTCTGTAAAATGCAAGATAAATTAAAAGTTATTATAACAGTGATTCTTTCAATTTGATTTGTTCAATTCTTTTCTATAAAAATTATGCTTGATTAATTCAATACAACAGCTTGTGCCTGGGTGAGACTCTTATCTTTGTTCTGAGAAACTGGACATGGCAAGCACTTCAGCTAGCTAGCCATTCTCCTAGTACTCTTGAGATATACTATACATAAAGTAGACACAGCTTCACATGAGTTGGTTGGAATATGAGGTACACGAGAACATCTGTTTTCTGTGTCTAAGGAACAACTATAAAGATTTGAATTATTTTCATTATGTGAGGATCATTGCTGCTACCTCACTGCCAAGTACTCCAGCTGTTAACACATGAGGGAATCAAGGTGCTATGTACCCTCCCTCCTTAGTATTTTCTTTATTGGCCACAAGAGGATCCTAGCCTCTGTCTTGTAATCAGCACACTAATAAAACCCTTGATCAGGCATCTTTGAATCAGGAGATGTGTGCTGTATGCAGTGCAGAGAACTCTTCTGAGTACACTGTCTTATGAAAGGAAGTTTTCTTCCACGACTTCTGTTCTAGGTTTCAGAAAGGCCCACAAGTATATTTGTTTTCGGTATTAGAGTTACTTTTGACTGTGGCCATAAGAAACCAGGAGGTGATACTGCCTGTGTGGTATTTTTGGTACCTCCAGTTATGTCTTTGGAGAAATTGGTTGAAAGGATATTTCTCCACTGAACACAGGGAAAAGATCATCTTATGTGTCTGCTGTGATCTGCCTTGCACACACCTGCTGAGGATAAAAGCATAATGCTGTTCTTCACTTTCTCATTGCCAGACTATTAACAGTCGAGGAGCAGTCACTTATCCCTGAATGTCTCAACCATAGTTTTATAATCACTGTGACCCTTAAAGTGTTGTAAAGCATTTTGACCACGAAGCAATGGAGGGAGCAAAGTGTTCCCTCAACCCAGTAGGTCCTTAGGGGACCATACACTGGCTAAGCTGCCAACTGCTCCTATGAACTCAACTACTGTTTATGATGACACCTTCCTTTGTATCTACACCCACATGATTCCCAATGTTGGATGTTAATGGCGTGAATAAAGCAAGGTTCAGTGCCTCTTGTGTAATTAGCACTCCATTGCTTTTGTATGTAATGTGTGTTCTGTTCATTTCTTTAATTTAGGGCGGGGCCTTAGGGGGAAAATGAGACACTTCAGTACACTGAGTACACTGTCATGAGAGGTTAGCACTGTTATAGGTTAGTAATTTCAACTTCATTCTGAAAACAATTACCTGGACTGATCTTAACCAGACCAGCTTTCCTTTCGTTAAAATGGATGGACTAGCTGGCCGCTTAATCCCAAGCCTAGGACAGGAGGCTGAGACTGGTATCGCTTGAGTCCAATCTGCCCAGGGCAACATAGTGAGACCTAGTCTCAAAAAAGCTGGGGCCGGGCATGGTGGCGCATGCCTGTAGGTGGCAGCCTAGGAAGCTACGGCCAGGGCCAGGGATTGGGGTTCAAGTCCCGCCGGGGACACGTAGCAAGACCTAGTCCCAAAAAAAATAGCTGGGTGTGGTGGCGTGCGCCTGTAATCCCAGCTACCTGGGAGGCTGAGGTGGGGATTGCTTGAGGCTGTGGTATCCCGGGCAACGTGAGCCTGCTGTTCTACAGGCAAAAATAGCAAGACCTAGCCTGGCACGGTGGCTCATGCCTGTAAGCTTCAGCCTATGAAGCAGCTGGGGCTAGGGATTGCGGTTCGAGTTGCTCCTGGGGCCCGTAGCAAGACCTAGTTCCAAAAAAATAGCTGGGCGTGGTGGCGCGCATCTGTAATCCCAGCTAGCTGGGAAGCTGAGGATGGGGATTGCTTGAATCTGTGGCACCCCGGGTAACAAGAGCCTGCGGTTCCATGGGCAAAAATAACGAGACCTAGTCTCCAAAAAAAAGTTTAAAATGTGTAAGAGTTGCTTTTTTTTTTATCATGAGACTAGTTCTCGCTATGCTACCTGGGGTAGTCCTGATCCCATGGACTCAAGCTATCCTCAGCCTCAGCCTCCCAGGTAGATGGGGCTACAGACACCCGCCACAGTGCCCAGCGGCTTTTTCGAGACCAGGTCTCGCTATGTTGCCCAGGCTAGTCTCAAACCCATGAACTCAAGCGATCCCCAGGCCTTTGCTCCCTCCCAGCACTTGGATTGTAGGCGCGCTCCACAGTGCCCAGCAAAAAAATGGATGGACTGTATCGAATCTATTCAAAAGGATATGTTGTTCTAGTTTACCCATCCCCAGTAGCATCGTATTTACACAGGCCACAGCTCAGCTGGAAGAAGTGACAAAGCAAAGGCAATTCAAGGTTTCTGATCAAGACTCATTCTCTGCTTCTAAGAAGGGAACCAGACCACCATTTTCAAAATGTCTTAGGAAACTATTGAAGATTCTACAATTGCCTAAAGGGGATCTCTCACATGCTGATGTACATTTTCATTAGCACATAAACATGTAACCTAGTTTAGAAAATGTTCTTAGAGACTCCATATCTGCTCTCTACCTGCACAGAAAAATAAACTTCCTAAAATATCCTGGCTCACTCCCACACTTCAGAGATCACTGTTAACAGTGCTGACAATAGCGTTTTCTTATTCATAACACTTCTATTGCCAAGAGCAAATTGTCTACAAGTTGTGTTATAATTGTCTTTAAAAGTATTACAGAAAATGTATGACCGGGCACTGTGGCTCGTGCCTGTACGCTTCAGCCTATGAAGTGGCCGGGGCTAGGGATCACGGTTCAAGCCCCGCCTGGGGCCCGTAGCGAGACCTAGTTCCAAAAAAAATAGCTGGGCGTGGTGGCGCGCGCCTGTAATCCCAGCTACCTGGGAAGCTGAGGCTGGGGATTGCTTGAGTCTGTGGTACCCCGGGCAACGAGA